>MTQE01003428.1:6289364-6301834 GCA_014337955.1 Aspidoscelis marmoratus
TTAATGGGTACTTAATGGGTACTTCTTAGTGACAGTGGAAAAACACCCATGGGTATCTTCTTGGCAACCCCTATTAGAAATCATGTAATACAACAATAAAACAGAGGGGAAAACAGCTGCCAGCCTAGTCTCCTCCATCAATTTGCACCAAAGGCTTGTGTGCCTTTAGGTTTCCCTTGAAGGAGGCACTCACAACATGGGCTAGGTGCATAGGTGTTAACAAAGCTGTGATATACAGAAGGGGGAAAAAAGAAAGAACAAAAGAACAAAATGTGACCATCTGGCATCAAGCACATAATTCTATGCATGTATTTCATCCACTTAGCCTCAAGGTCTCAGCAGCTTTGCAAATGCATATTTTTCTGCTACTTCTTCCCTGTTCCTTAGACTTACTTTTACAGAACTTATTTCTCTTGGGCCGCATCCCCATTGCAAGCTTAACTCGGTTCCAATACGGTTTCAATCCTCGCAGACCCCATGTCAGTTTGGCTTAACACGCTTTCCGTGTGTTAATTCGCCCCAAAGCATGGTAAATGTTTACCCTCATTTCAACAGGTCTCACTCCGGTTCATGTGCTTGATACGTGTTACATTTTTTACTGTGGGGGACCGTACCGTTTTAAGGGATGAGAATTCATGTTTAGGGTTTCCCTCCCCCAATAGCTTGCTTCCAAAGATAGTGATTTCAGTGTAGCAGCCGCTACACTGTAGCGATCCAGGCACTTCACACCTGATAACAATGTTGCAATTTTGTGCGATTCTAGTTCTGACCTTTAGAAAGGGAAAGGAAAGCAGCTGCAGGTTCTGGGAGATGTGGGAATGTTTAAAGCAAGGGGGCTTGAGTTGCGGCTGCTGCTGTGTGCCCTGGGCAATGGGGAGAGGAGGGGAAAAAATCGCTGGCTTCCCGCTGCCGTTTTTCCTCCATCCAGGCAAGCGGCAGCCACCCAGCTAGGATCCATGAAGGGGTCCCTTATGGGTGACACGTTCACGCCAGGAGGAAGAGGGCAGGGCAGTCCAGAAAAGCGGCTTTTAAAAAGTAGCCACTTGAGTCCCCCCTTGAGTCACCTATGCCATGTACGATCCTCAGAATCTGGATCGAACGCAATTGAGTTGAAAGTAATGGGATCAGGCAAATTCGCATTTGCATCCAGTTCTATTATTTCAGTTTAGGGGAACTGGATTAATCTTATAATGGGGATGCGGCTCTTATGAATTCTCACCTAAGTCTTAATTCAGTTTCAGTCCAACTTCAGAGTGGACAAATGCATCAGGAAAGTGAAAAGTCATTTTCTTTCCACATTATCTAACCCCAGGTAGGTTTTCTGAGTTAGATCGTGCTGAAAGAAATCAGCCTGTCAAGTGCATACCCTAACTCTGAAAGTGAACTGAAGGTGAATTAAAATTTAGGTGAGGGGGAGTCAAGTGCTACAAAATTCAAATCTTAAGTTTGAATGTAGGCATTTTAACTTAATGTACGCTTCCATGTTTCAGAAGAAAAGCAATTAAGTTCATTCCCTGGTTATATTTTATTACTCTTCTTGTTCAAAAGGCCAGGCAAAGGAGATAATTATACAAGGGGTTTGTTTCCAAAGTCCTTTGTTCAAATTCCACCTCACATCTGCATCTAACCCTAAGCCTACACAAATATTAAGAATTAAAATCATGTCAAGTTGGGAGTTTCATTCCACAAAACACGATTCCTCTTTTTGTTTCTAGGAACTCATGATGAAATAAACTGCGCATGCTGTGGATTTCCCATATACTTAGAAGATTTGGTCACACCTTTGCATCCCTAATTAGAAACAGGAATTCTCAATCAAATGTAAAGCTTTCGTTCACATCCTAAGTCCCAAACTGCTGAAAACAATTTTGACTGTTCATATAGGCACTGCTAGTTCCTACCTCAGGGTTTTCATTTGGATGACCTTTTCTGTAGGTGCATGACCAGTTTTTATAACAATGTGCCAGATCCAAAAATTGCCACTCTTTGAAATAGATTTCCTAATCCATTTAAATCTCCACTTATATATCCTCTGCATCTTTTCAGAAATAGGTCCTCAAGCTCAGTTTCTGATAGGTAAATCACCATGGCTTAAAGTTTTCTGGAAAAAAGTCCATGGGGAAAACAGCTGATCTGTTTGGCTATGTCACATAGTAAAGATATAAAGAATACAGAATATCACACAGAAGAGGAAGATTCAGTCTATGCCATAGAGCTGTATTGCTATTAAGACACAATTAAGCTCACAGAACTAAGGAAAAGGTGGAACTTGATAGGGGATGAAATCTCCTTTTTTTAGAAAAATTGGGGGAGGCGGGAGACGCCACTTCCCCAAGAACCTGTTGCATACTGTTCATACATTGCCTTTTCCATTTGCAATATGATCACTGACATCTGCTGTAGGGAATGCTCATAAGCATTTCTCTTCAGATCTTTTGATTCATAACTGAAACCTATCCTTAAGCTTCTTGTTAATCTACCTCATTTTTATAAGGTCCTCAGATTAAAAACAAACAAACAGTTTCAGCTTGCCTCTGATTGCCCTACATCACATTGCAAAATTTATTTGTTTAAACAGCAGATGCCTTTGTGCATCCCCAGCTAAGCTCCTTCTTAGCCAACTGGTCCTTCTATATACTTTGAACAAAATTAAGTAATAGTTGGTTTCTCCCTGTCCCATCATATAAATGAGCACAGTTCCTTTAGTAAGTGATTACGCCAAGGTTAAGTCTTTAATGAAGAACCTTACCTAGAACAGCTCATGCAGGAGAGAGGTGATGGCTGGAGGACTGACGCTTTCAGACTGTAAGAAGATGAGGAAAAGACGGGTGTATTAAGCTGATGCCAAATTGCAACTGGTCAGTAAAAATAGAACAGACTGGATACCCCTTCTGGTACGTGTATATTCATGGTACAAGAGACAATGTTTCCATGGAGGAACGCCACACACCCACTCTGTGCAAGCTTTCTGCACACACTGCATGTATGTTTCTCTTTTGCTAAGCACACTCACTGGTGTCCCAATCAACTCCCACTAAGGCATCCTACTGACAGCAAGCATGGTAGGGGAACTGAATATAGACTCTGGGGCAACTTTCAGCCAGTCTCTTTGGACTATTCTAGGTGCTCTGTTGGACCATGAGAACAGCACACTAGAGTATTTCAAGGGAGTCTCAATCTCCTGGAGAATGCACTGGTTGGAGGACTCCTGAGCAGAAAAACCACACCTAGAAGTATGGAATCCCATAATCACTCGAGTATGAGCCATAGGAACAAAATATGCCCTCCCAACTCAATGCATTAGATTTTTTATTCAAATTAATCAAATTTCACATTAGTATGCACACTCTCTAGAATTATATTACGCATTGAGCAATCTATACAACTACTGATCCTGTTTACGTGTTAAGACTTTTCATGTTACTGTGTTTTTACAATGTATTTGTCTTTACCATCTTAAAATCCTAGGGCCTTTCCGCACACGCCGCCAGAAAACGGATCTGAAAGGGCTGCGGGCTGCTGGGGCTGTCAGAGCAACGGCGCGTGCGTGCGCGATTGCCGCCAGCCCTCCCAGCAGCCCAGGACTACATTTTCCACCATCCCTGGGCTGCTGGGGCTGTCAGAGCAACGGCGCGCGGATGTGCGATTGCCGCCGTCCCTCCGAGACTCACGATCGAAATGGAGGCGAAATGGAGGCGATCAGGTACGTAGAAGGGGGCTGTTCATGGGGTTGGGGTGACAGAAGGAGTGGGGGTGCCTTGCCCTCGCCAGAGAACGGAGGATCCTCCGTTCTCTGGCCAGGGGGAAGGCAGGGAAGCTGGCTGCCGGACCCGCCCACCTGTCAGAGTGGCAGAGCATGCGCTCTGCCTCTCTGACAGCTGGGCATGCGCTGGCAATCCGGCTTTTCCCCCTCCGGTGCGGAAACGTTTGTTTCCAAACCGTTTTCAGGGGGAAAGGCAGATGTAAGACCTGATTTCGGCGGTATACGGACGGGGCTTGCACAAAGGGGTCTAATTCCGGCCCCTATGCGGAAGCCATGTCTAAATCTGTTCCACATCTGGCTCTAAATCCGTTTTTAGAGCCAGTGCGGAAAGGCCCCTACAGTGATAAAATTCTGTAATACTGATTTTTGTCAACAATAACAATACAATATTAATTTAAAAACACCCACCTAGGGGATCTGCATAGGGAGACCTCATTAAAGTGGTTACTCTCATGTCCCAGCTTGCACTACCTTCCAACCACTGCCATTCAAACTGGTAGTAGCAGCTGGAGCAGACTATGTGGTGCATGGAGCCTGATGCCACTTTGCTAGGCCAGAACCAGCCCAATGATGGGGTCATTTTGTGATATGCCACAGAATTCTCCTCAGCCTACACCAGGGAATGACAGTTTCCTGGCCTCTGAAAGTAAGCAAGGGCAGACAGCCATCTTGTAGGTGACTGTCAGCACACTCTGCAGTGTCTCTCTCATCCCTGTCAGAATCACTTGGTTCAGACCAAAAGACATTCTTCACGTTGTGCTCTAAGCTCACAGCGTGAAAGCTGCCTGGGAGACCAAGGTCAAAAATTCTGCTCGACGATGGAAACCTACTTCTAATGGTGAGTTTTAGGCTGTGCTCACACAAAGTGAGGAAAAGCATCTCTGAGATGACTTTGAGACCACTTATAGATAGTTTACAGGTGGGATCTTTCATGTGCTAGTCTACTTCTTCCCCTCTCACGAACTCTCTAGGATAGAGAAGTTGGATTAGAGAATACAAGGGCCACACTCTACCATCTCTAGAGTATTTGAGCTTTTTTTTTTTTTTTTTTTTTTTTTTTTTTTTTTTTTTTTTTTTTTGCTACACGTGAACACAGCCTAGCCTCCACACACAGGGAGAAAGTAATGTTGATGGCCTTAAGAAGAAACGTGGATATAAATGTCAACAAATAAATATGCAACCAAGCAGATTCTAGATCCCAGGCAGGAAGTACTCCATGGAAGTTTTCAGATCTTTGCCCTCCTGCACAGACTTAACTGGAAGCCTCTTTCATCTGCCCAAAATGTGCTTTAATTACCTTCAGATCCAAGTGTGGACTGGGGAGATCAAATGGACTATAATCTGTAGCCACTGCTGGAAGCACTGTACTCCCAGCCCTCTGCTTTAACAAAGTTGTAGGTTATATTTCTGATGGAAGCATTCATGGAGGCACACCTAGATGCACACACTTCTCCATTTTTTTAATATCATAAGCCTATGTACATAAATGTGTTGGTTTGGTCACATGCATCAAACCAACTATTGTTTTCTACAAACAATAAAGATGCTGTACAAGAGGGACATAGACAATCCTACCTTGTTACTTTCATCCTATTTAAACCAATGGAAACAGCAATTGGAGGGAAACATAGTTACAGTACTAGCGCAGAGATATACCACTTGTGGCTGCACTCTCACATGGCAACCAAAATTTTTGGTTTTAGGAACTACCATTTTAAGACTGTGTTCACCCCAAAGTTTTTAATGCAGCTTCATTTCACTTTCAAAGTGAGATAATGCATTGGCAGAGTAACAAGCTGTTTGTTTTCAGCATTATCTAACTTGGAAAATCCACCTTTGGACTAGATAACGTGGGAAGAAAATGACTGGTCACTGCTGATATGTTGTCTCACTCTGAAAGTGGGTTGAAGCTGGATTAAAACTTATGTGAACGCAACCTAGTAGGAGGCTGACGCATAAGACTTCTTTCAGTTACAAGAATTCTTTCTTCTTTTAACAGTTTTCATACACAACAGCTATATTTCTTTATTTCAAATATTTTAGTGATTACTGCAGTTGGAACCAATAAAAATATTATAGTGTATCATTTGTGAATGAATGGATGTCTACTCTAGAGACCTTCTCTGTCCTAGACACAAGAACCTAAGAGGGGACCTGCTGGAACAGACCAGCATTTTGTCTGTGTGAGCACCCATCCTTCAATTTATAAAAAAAAGATTGTAACAATGCATATCCTTTTTCTCTCTCTGAAGAGACTGGAGAAGGGACCTCTTAGAGATCAGAGCAGGTTCCATGGAGCTGCCTTTGCACCTGTTTTCCTGAGTATTTTTAGAGCACATATTATGTGAATACAATTCTATGGTCTGACTAGAACAATTTCTGGTATTTTAATCCATTCTGCTATTATGGAACGAGCAGGGTACAAAGGCAGGATATTCAGCTGTGGCGACATTCTGTGGGAATGAACAGCAACCAGGAGAACAATACACGTCTCTAATTCATGTAAATGGACCTCAAAGACAAAGCGTAAACTAACATCCTTGCCCTAGTTATCTTCCGAACAAGTCTATGAGGTACTTTGAGGGGGAAGAAATGACATAGCAAGATAACACAATATAGCAGAAGCTGGAACTCTGATCCTAGTCTGACTTTCAAACTACTGTCCTACTGATTCTGTGTGGGGATACCCGAGGATAGTTGATTCACTCATCACTTCACAAATACTGCAGATCTCTAGTCGGGCCTTATCACATTTGACACCAAATTAGAATTCCCGAGAAGATACAGTCTATATCTTCCAGCATCTCTCCTTATTGGCTGTGAAATGGGATACAACTTAATAGAATAAGTAGGTACGGTAGTTTGGTGTCTTCCTATATTCCATATAACACACATTGGCTGCCTTCACATATTCCATAAAAGCAAAGATAGGGTCTGTTTGGGGGGGGGAGGGGGGTGCCAAACAGCTGCAAGCCAGATGCAACTACCTCTCACACTTCTCTCCAAAAGGCACAACTTCCTGAAAAGAGAGGGGAAACTACTCTGAAACCATTCCCTTAAGAGTGTTTGGCATAAGAGTGACATCTGACTGACATATTGCCCCCATGCTGACACTTAACCTAGAATTTGGGGCCACCTATAGAGGATGGAACCCAATGGCTGGACCTCTTTCCAGTCCCAGGTGAGGGAGACTGTCCCAGAAATTAATATCCATATAGAATTTGCACATAGAGATGTTCTGGGTGGAACATAGGAGTAAAATGGAGCCTCAGCCATTTCAATGAGACCATCCTGGCATCAGGCCAGCTGCCACAGCTGTTGGCTACATCCAGCCCAAAAGTATCTTTGTCTCCTTCAGTTTTAGATCATGATGCATTCTTCCTGACTGTAACTGCTAGCCAATTAGACAATGAGGCAGAGGAACCTGACCATAGTAACCATTTATAGGTACGTCCAGATGCACGCCAATTGATTGTTCATGGTGGCCAACCAGATGGTTAGCTTGAAGAATGGTTGCCCATGCAGGCCTGTGTCAATTGACCAACCAGCACTGCAGCCTGATCCAGCCTGAACTAAACATGCTGCTACTGATTTCCAAATAGGTAGGTACTGCAGCTTTCGGGTATGGTCACATCAATTTGTTAAAATATAAATATTATAGAATGAGCGCAGAATTATCAACATCCTTTCTTTGATGTCAAATGAAACAGGTTCTCCAGTACATCATCCCTACATTGCATTAACATTGCACTATATCTCTCTTGTGATTTGTAGAACCATCACACAGATTGCCTACTTTAGGTCAGTTCTATAATACTTCCCCTTGGCTGAGCAGAACCATGCAATCATAGCCATAGTTTTATTCATCTGAAGATATAATTAATTACCACACAAATTCATGTCCCAGCTTTTTCCATTTTATGGACCAGAAACTATGCTCTCTCCAGATGGGAGTGGGACTTCAAGAAACATCTAAAAATACCATAAAAGGAATTCTGCTGGGGAAACTAGTCAAATATTCTAGGAGAAGGACATGGGTGAGAAGCAAAATAGTAATATTTCTGTATTTTGTATTTATTCCGATTTTCCAGATTTAACAGCCTCAGTAATAACAATGTGGCCATCCCAGAGGACAGCAGGACTCAGGGGAAAGAATTGGCAAAGCTCACAAAATATCAATATCTACAAATGCAATTCCAATGCCTCAAAGAGAGAAAAAAAAATGACAGACATCAGAGTAGGCATGCCCATGGTAAGGGGGGCTAATTCGGGCTACATGAGGGACAAAATCCTCAAAATCAGGGGGGGGACCTTTATAACTGTTCTTGCCCCAAATTATGGGGCAAGAACTGATTATTCTGGGGGCATGGGGACACTCCTGGGTTAAGATTGCAACATTAGCAGGCAGGGTTTCACTGTCCCCATTGCTAATGCTGTGATTGCAACTGTCCCCCCCCTTACCTGAGCACTTAATTGCCCAGGTAAGGGCTTGATTTACCCCCAAACAATGACCTGACAGCTGCCCTGAAGTCAGCTGAGCAGCTGTCAGGAGGGTATAGCTGTCATGCACACAAGCAGACCTCCATTAAAATGATTAAAACAGACGCGGCTTTCACATCTGTTTTGATCATATTACTGGAGCTCTCCACAAATGCAGAAAAGTGAAAAAGAGGCAGCAGAGAGAGAAAGCTGCATGCTTGCTCACCCACGCACACAGGGCATGGGGGGGGGGAGTGGTTATCTCCTTCCCAGGGCTCAGCAAGGCAAAAGAGGTGCATCCAGTGTATGCTTCCTGGCAAGGAGAAAGCAAGGGGAAGTGAAAAACAAAACTTTGTTATCTTATCAGTGTGAAGTGTGGAGTGGGTGAATTGCTGCATCTTATGAGGCTGAACTGTTACTTCTCTGCTGAATATGGATCTGGTGCTTTAACAAATCTGGCAAGGGGCTGGTCCCTGTGCAGGGTAAAAGCCCACCCCTTTCATGACATTTTTGCCCACAGAAATAAGGAAGAAGCATTTTAAAAGCAAAAATGGGGGGGGGGAGGGCTGGAAAAAAGGTGTTTATTTATTCCATTTTTTAGCCAAATAATCTTCAAAATACCCCTGAAATCGATTGGGGATGGGGACAATCCAAACTGCTCTATACTGCTTTGAAATCTTGTACTATTTATCTGTTTGTGCATCAGCCAGTAAATATGCCATAAAACTGCTTGGAACTTATACAAACTGTCCCACTGAATCAGTCCATTGGTCTGCTCTCACAGAGGCCAACCAGTTGCCCAAGGAAGCCCACCACCAGGACATGAGCACACAACTTGCCCTACCTGCAGTCCTCCTGCATCTGGCCCTTGGAGACAAACCACGTCTTACTTCCATCAGGGCTAACAGCTATTCACTATTTCTGGATTGTGTATTAAATGCAAGAGTATACTGTGAAACACTAACGAAGACTTCTCAGAGCCTCCCCTCCCCCCTTTGAGGAGGCAGGGTAAACATATAAAAAATTCTGCTGTGAAACCCCTAAAAAGGATTATTGGAGATCACAAGAGAGAGAACCTTGTTATAGTAGATTGTTCAACCAAGTTCTTCAAGTAGAAAAAAAGTGTACAGCATTGCAGCTACCTTTAAAAATATGATTCTTATGAGGTTTCTCACTAACTTGTCAAGGCAGGTAGGAGAACCAGTTTCTTCACCAGATGTCCTCTCTCCACAGGAACAGTAAGCTTTAATGAGTTTTGCTGAAGGCTTTATAAGGCAGAAGTTTGAGCGCCTCTGAATTCAGCTTTTGGCATGGTGTCAGGACTGTAGAAATGATGTTCGCCCGTGAATTGGCTTCTGTGTGCTGGGGGGAGCCAGAGGTAACCACTGTACTCAATCTTCTGGTCACCAGAATCAGTGACGCAGGGGGCAGGCACAGGGAACAAGGACAAAGAGCTTGCTCATCCCTCTGATATGCCATCTTCGGTGTCAAGTTTCTTTTCCATGTAAAAGGGTAAAGAAAGAAAATGGCCGCATAGCAGTTACAGACATTGTCAGATCACCATGGCAATATTGCCTTGACAATCACACTTACAAGTGCTGCTGGGTAGTTATGGAGCTAGTTTAGCACTTGTAGTGCAAATGGCTGCTAACACAGTGCATTCTTACCTGCCTGCTATCATACTGTTACACCATACCAGCCCAGTATTTGGCCTAGGTTTTGGCCTAGGTTTTGTACATATTCTTATAGAGTCAGTGGTTTGCTAAAGTTTCCAAGCCTAAACCTCTAGGCAAATTCCTGTAAACATCACAGATTTTGTTTCAAAGCTCAGGTAAGCAGAAGTTAGCAAAATGGCGAAATCATAAATGTACCAACACAGGGAAAAATGCTACTGAGTTAAAAAGGACTTACCCTTAGATATACGATTTTGTACCACTACGTTTTTGTCTTGTCCTTCATTTATTCCTTTACTTAAAAACATATTAAATATTTCAGAACCAAGTCAAAAACAATTTAAATAATAATACATAAAAGATTTATTTAAAGTGTTATTATGAAGCAGTGGTCCTCACCTCTTAGCTCAGTGGTATTCAGTGGAGGTCCACTTCTCTTGGCTCAAACTCTATTACTGATGAGAAGCAGAAGGACCAGAACAGCACCCACCACCAGTAGCAGCCTGCAATACGGGGCAGCAGGGCAGTGGGGGAAAGGAAAGGCTCTGGCTGGTACCATCTCTTTGGCCTCCCTGAACTACACTTTAAGGAGCAGTTTGAGGAGATCAAAGTCCCCTCTCTTCTGTTTTCCTGCAATCCCAACCTGAAGGGTACTGTTGGTTACAGATGTTATTCTTTTACCTCCCTTTTTTATCCTGACAACTAAGTAGGGTTGAGCTAGATTTTGGGAATGTCCCACCAAACAGTGGAGTGGCATTACTTCTTTATCCACTAAATACTGTTCAAAACAAAACTTTATACACAATACAAAGGCTATACTGGATACACAGTACAAATTAAGCCTTATTTGCACATCTTGAAGCTGGTACACCTGGAGAGGCCCAAAGAAGCCATGTTGTGATGATGTCATCATGCAGCAAAACACCACTGACCTTGGCCTTTCCACTCAGAGCTCAGAAAGGCACAGGGAGAGAATCTAACACAAGTGATCATAAGTAAAGATTCCTTCACCCTCCAATAAGTTTGATAAGTTTGAGTATGGGAGGAAGTTCTGAATATTTTGGAACTGCTATTTGCATAGCTTTACTGCTGGAGATAAGGCAACATCCACACATGACACTTGACTTGCATACATACAACCACTCCTGGCTAGAGCATGTTAGCCAGCTGAGGATCAGGGTGGAAGGCTGTTTGCCTGGATAGCCCAGTACAGCCTATAGTTCCCTAACACTAAAGTTGCACAGGAGAGGCATTTTACCAAGATTCAGAAATGTTCACAGAGTGGATTCTGTCCATGGGAGTGGGTTCAACACTTAGGAACAGATTCTACTTGAAGTGTGCTTTTTTTTTGTCCTGTTCACTTAGCCTAGAAGCAATGGGACAGAAAATTGCATTTGTGCAAATGGAGCCACCTTAAATGTGCTAGGCTTCACATTCACTTTGAATGTCCATCCAAAGCAGCAACCCCCCCCCCCGCCCCAGATGGTCCCTGCTGCCACCAGTCCAACCTCCAAATCCACAAATTCACCTTTGTAAAAGTAACAAAGCTTCAAATGAAAACACAAAAGCTTTCACTTCACATGCAAAGGTCGGTCTTCAAATAGAACCAATATTCTGTTCAAATACAAAGTTTTGAATATTCACAATTCATATGAATTGTGAAGGTGATGGACATTTTTCTCCCATCCCTGGATTCCATCCCAGGAATAAATTCTGCATCCAGAAGTGGACCAGTGATATACATTCACTCTGTTAGAAATTGGTTGTTGGATCAGGTGCTGCTCTGACTGCAATCATGAGAAGAAAAACTAATTTCTCAATAGGTGACACAAAACGATATTTATTCAAACAACTAGGTTTATATTATGTGTTCCAGTTGAAAGAGATAAGTAAAACATATCACTATTCTCATATTTAAGCATCACTAGACAAATGGGCACCTAATGTGCCATCACATGCACGTGAGAGAAAAAGAGTACGTCTGCTTGTAAAAGTAGCAGAACTCAGCTGTCAACTAACTTAACTGAATTTAACTGACTTAAAGTGACAGAAGCATTCAGTTACTCTAACTGAAACCAAAGAGCAGGAAAGTAGGAGGAGCTTAACTTAAAGAAACATAACATTTCCTTCTCCCAATGTCCATGCATGCTGAGTTGCCACTCCCAACACCTTCTATGCCATAGTGCCTACCAGAACAGCTAACTGGACACACATCGTGCTGTTTTAAAAGAATTGTATTTGCTACCAATTCACTACCGAGCCCAACTCAAGGTGTTAACTCTGACCTATAAGGCCCTAAATGACTTGGGCCCCAAATATCTAAAGGAACACCTTCTCCCATACCGACCTGCCCGTGCCTTAAGATCCAACGATGAGGCCCTCCTGGTCTTCCCACTACCTTCAGTAGTGAGGCTGGTGGGCAGTATTTATTCACGAAGGCAGTAAAAACATACCTCTTTGCCTTGGCCTTTGGCTGAGGTTTTTATTCTCCCCTCAGTTACCTATTCATTGTGGCAATCAGCCACCTGCACCCTCAGCAGCTGAAGCTTACCTTT
>MTQE01003428.1:6305359-6316208 GCA_014337955.1 Aspidoscelis marmoratus
TCGGGTATGGGCGGGATAGAAATGTAAATAAATAAATAAATAAATAAATCACTGTACTAGGGGCTTGTTTGCACTTGGCAGTATTTTGGGATATATCTCGGGATAGGGGGTCTGTGATCTGCTACAGCTGGCCCTAGCATGTAGATAGCAGGCTCCTATTCTGGGATATATTCCAGAATAAAACAAGTATGAACAGACTATAGATCTTTTATGAATATATTTAAAAGCGTAGGTCCTAATGCCAAACTTTGGGGAGCCCCATATTTCACCTCTTTCCACTCTGAGAATTGGCCATTTATTACTACTTTCTGTTCCCTGTCCTTGAACCAGTTACCATGCCTCTCTTGAAGTGGGCTGTGGTCCCAACGGGTGCAGTGGCATGCAGACATTGAACTTCATGGGCCCTTTCTCATCCAAGTGGACACAAACTTTTTCTCCCAGCTCTAATTCCAACATTCTGCTTACTAAAGTAAGATTCCTAATTACTTACTGTACTAATTACTAATTACTTAGTGTACTGCAGCAATTCACAAGTTCAGTCGTCCACAAAAACAGTCTTGATATGTGGTCTTTCTTTATTGGGTAGACCTTCCCTGTAATTTACATCAAAAGTAAATTTAAGTGAAAATTGAAGATGGAGTTCTGATTTACATTTTCCTCTATAATCTTTGTGAACTCTGCTCTAGATATTACATTTCTTCTTTGCTACTTGGATTCCTTAGCAGGAATACCTTAGTATATGCTCAGGTAATGACTCCATAAAACCAATTCAGCAACCAAAGTTGCATCCATGTAATATAAAAAATAAAGGAACTCAAAAACGGCATCAAGATCGCAATGTCCACACACTAGTTTCTTTTTCCACATTAAAGGACAGAAAATTCACTTCTAAAATGCATTTTGATGTGGTTTAGTGGCGGGTTGAGAACACTAGCATCTGCTTGCTGTAGATATAAGCCAAGCATACCAATATAATATTAAACAGGATTTGTTCAGGTCCATAAAAACTGGAAGTTATTTCCTACCTCATTTCCGTTTAAGTTTACAATGACCCATGCACAAAATAAGCTTCATGCTTGATGAATGTGTGCTATTTGCTTTGTGTTAGAAGGGTCTGGCACTTTACCTTCATATTTTTGTATGCTATATTGCACAATGCAGAGAAGTACTAAAACTGAAAGATAACCCCATTTGGATCCATATATATTAGCCCTGAAAATGCAGTTCAGTTTGGGTGTGCTTAAAAATGTGAACTAAAAAATAAAATCAGGAAGCATCCATGAGGTTCATAAATAATTCTGTTTAAAAGAAACGTCTAGGAACAGTCACTGCAATAATTGTGTCGTCTCAATTTGTACTGGCCTGTCTAAACAAAAGGATCATCTAGCCATCCCTCCCCAGTGACCTTTTCAAAGGTAACAGCTACCCAAGTGAGTAGAGTGTAGGACATCTTTAGAAACAACAGCTGAGCTTTTGTTGCCTTTAAAGATAGCTTTCTGGTGATAATTCCCCAAATATGTCCATCCCCCTCAACCCTCCATTCCCCCCTACCATGGGGGCTATTGCTATTTTATGCTGCCAGTTCCAAAATGTCAAGAGAGACTGAAATGCAGCCGAGTCAACAACAGCTGCTGCCAAAAAAACCAATTGTGATGAGGAGTAGAAATTGCCAAGATATGCTTCTCAAAAAAAGGATGGGGGTCCTGGCAGACTTTCATTTGGAGCAAATATCACATTAGCAGCTCACAAGTGGACAGGAATAATGTTAGTTATAGGCTTCATGGAGGGAACCGCTAAAGAGCTGTAGTTTCTTCATCTTTAGCACCTCCCCCATCTTACTCGACTTTAATCTCCACCCTTCTAGCTTTACTTCATAAGAAATTCCAGGTCAAAGGCTCGTCCATACCTGCCCTTTCAGAGTGGGAAAGACATGTGAAGACTGCAGACAGAACACCCAGTGCTTATCCATTGCTGCTTCGGCTTCCTATTTGTCCTATGTTTGAGCAAATTGTTCAATATGTTGCATGACAAAATACCCCCTTGAAACTTGGGCTCAATTCCCATTGGCATTTTAAAACGGTTTCGAAACAGTTTGGATTCTCTGTGTCCCCATTACCAATCCGTTTCAGGGCTATTTTGAGGATTATTTGGCTAAAAAATGGAATAAACATCTGTTTTTTCAGGTTTTTTTATTTCATTTTTGCTTTTAAAATGCTTCTTCCTTATTTCTGTGGGAACGCTACAGCAGTACTGGGGCAAATACGTCATGAAACAGGTGGGCTTTCACCCTGCGCTGGGACCAGCCCCTTGCCAAATTTGCTAAAGTGCCAGATCCACATTCAGCAGAGAAGTAACAATTCAGCCTGATAAGATGTAGCAATTCACCCACTCCACACTTCACACTGATAAGATAACAAAGTTTCATTTTACACTTCCCCTCGCTTTCTCCTTGCTGGGAAGCACACACTGGAGGCGCCTCTTTTGCCTTACTAAGCCCTTGGAAGGAGAAAAGCACCTCCACCCCAAGCCCCATTGGTGACTGAGCATGTGCATGTGCAGCCACCTGGGCAAACAGGCACACAGCTCTTTCTCTGCTGCTGCTTTTTCACTTCTCTGCATTTGTGGAGAAGCGAAAAAGCACCAGTCCTGAGTTTATATGTGTGTGTGTGAGAGAGAGAGAAAGAGAGAGAGAGAGAGAGAATATCAGCCAGTGCTGCTGGAGATGGGGAGGGGAGGAGAGCAAAGGGGAGGAAGGTGTGTGTGTGTGTGTGTGCATGTGCGTGCGTGCGTGCGTGCATTTGTATGCGCAAGACTGACAGGATGTCCTTTGCAAAAGCACGAGGGGAGGGGAGAGGGGGGCTGCAATACCCCACCCCCTGCCACATCATTGCAAGATCCAATCAGCAGGCAGAGGGTGGGCCCCTGGCTGGCAAAAGGGGGGAAGAAAAGATTCCTTTTCCCTAATGCGATTCTGAACCATTTTGGGTGGAGACAGCAGAGGGGTTGATAGCAATTTAAAGGGATCTAAAGCCACTGAAGTGGGGACTGCCAGAATCCGTGTTTGAATTGCTTTTGTTGTTGTTGTTGTTTCATTTTTAAACTGTTTTAAGAGGCATGAGTGGAAACAAGTCCTTTTTCTTTTTAAATAAATTTTAAAAAGTAAATTATATATACATTCTGCAAAATTACATTACAAAGCTACTTTTCTCCTTCCCTCCTCGAAGCTCGAAGCTGTGTAACATTAAACATGAGAAAACCAACGCAAAAGAGCTCTTACTCTATTGCTTCCCCTATTTATCCTTAAAATACTCCCCTTGTCACAGCATTTCTGAAGGGGGCTGTTCAAGGAAGCAGCAGCAGCTTTTACATATCTTCATTTTCTCTTAAGAGAAGTATAGTGGGTCAGAGGACAATCACAGCTGTAAATTGAACTAATTAGTTCAATTTATTATTTTTGTTTTATTTGTAGATTGTACACCATAGGCAGGTTTTATATGTTTATTGTTGTGATCATTCCTTTGTACAGTGCTAAGTACATGTACAGTGCTATAGAAATAAACTATAATAATAATAACAGCTGTAGCCTGAATTCTCATTCCCAGCAATAGACAAGTTTCTATATAGAATATCATTGGCATATATGCTTTTCTTCTTCCCTGTCCCATCACATCATTGTCTATTTTAGAATCTAAAAGCCTCTCGGGGCAGAATCATGCCTGTCTTGTTTGCATAATTCTCCAAGAAGCCATCAGGTACTGTTAGAGATATAGTTCCAGATCTTCATGGCACCCTGAAAAGCCCTTTTGCAACCCAATAGATCCCCAACAAACTGCCAAAGTAGCCACCACTGACTGTCTACAAAAAACAAAAAAACAAAAAAAGGATGTCAGACTCCTTTTTTCTTTCCCACTCTTTTTTAAGTTTCAAGGGAAAGTGGGTTTCTTTTTGAAAATCAGAAAACAGGACAAAATGTTCAAAAACAGTTCCTTAGGCACACTTTCCTAAGAATAATACCCGAATGATGAAATGCTACCATCATCGTTAGACCTTGAAAGAGCCTCTCTTTCCTTCAAAAGAATGGTGGTGGTGTTTTTAAGAAAAAGCCTGAGGAAATTTGTTTCAAGTGGACAGTTGCAATGAAAGCCCAACACACAGTCAATCACATGAGACTGCGAAGAGGGATTTTTTCAAAGGCAAAGTGCCTGGAAAAAAGAAATATGAAAGTGAATAGGATCAAATTTCTTCAAAATCCTTCATAGGCCCTTTTCACACTTAGGTAATCATAGAATCATAGTTGGAAGGGACCTCTAGGGTCATTGAGTCCAACCCCCTACTCAATACAGGATTTCCTAAACCATCCCAGACAGATGTAGATCCATCCTCTGCTTGGACCTCCAATGAAGGAGAAATCCCATGGCAACCTATTCCATTGACTGATAGCCCTCTTTCTGGAACAGTGTATATGTTCTGTGTCACAATCACCATGACATCAGCCTGGTGTGTATCAGAAGTTGTTGTGGCCATTGCAGTGGTGATGTGGATGGTCCTTGACAGATCATCCACACTGGGAGGGCTGCTAATGAAGTTCAGGACAATGGCCAGCATTTGCACTGCAAACACTAGCCACCATTCCTAAACTAAACTTATGGAATTTATGGAATTTACTATCACAGGAGGTGGTGATGGTCACTAGCCTGAATGGCTTTAAGAATGGAGGATAAGTATATCAGTGGCTACTGAAATGGATGCCTAGGTACTGACTCTGAGTTGGAGAGACAGGGAGGATGCTCTGCCAGTTGGGTTTAGCTCTTCCAAGGCAAATGGAGGCAAGACGGCATAAACAAGGCTTCATCCTCAAGAGGGTAATCAAAGCTCAAATATCTGCAAGCACCAAGAAGAAGAAGGGGGTGGACAGTAGTAGCAGTTCATTACCTTCCCCTTCAGCCAGCAGCCCAGTTGGGAGAAGCTGAGGAAGGATGTGACACTTCCTTCTGAAATCAAAACAGTGGGTCCTTCATGCCACTTGGGAAGCAGGTCTGAATGGAATTACATTAGTTCCTTTGGACCCTTCCCACCTCACAAAGCCTGCACAGAGCCTGAACTCTCCTGCCTCACAGGTAGGAAGGAACCATTGCAGTGATGGGGGCAGCAAAGGATGGTGAGGATGCATGCACAGGCAGGTGAGCAGCACCTCAAGCAGTGGGTAAGAGATCCTCCAGCATCCAGGGTGAGATGGAAAACAAAATGTCTGCCCAGAAACAATTGGTGAGACAGTACCTTGGACTATATGAGCTGTGGTCTGATCTAGCAGGGTCCCTCTTATGTTCTTAGAAGAAAATGAGTTCCTCGTATACTATTTGTCCAGTGGTCTAACATTGCTCACATTGATGGAGAAGGGAAGAGACATCCTCCTTCTAAAGTCCAACATGACTGACCCTGGCCTTAGAAGTGTCACATATAGCTATCACAGCTGGTAGTCTTCCATGAGTTTGTCTAAACTTGTATGGAAACCATCCAAGCTAGTGTTCAATGCAAGATTGCATTATAATGAATTCCAAAGCTTAACTATACATTATTTGGGGAAGAAATCCAAGTACTTTCCTGATTTTTCCAGAATCCAGGCTATCTTGTACTCTGTCACATCACCCAAAGTCCATGGGACAGCATTTCACATTTTAAATCTAAAGCATAGCAGCCAGTACATACAATAAGAATATTTCTTCCTTGACAATAGATTTCTAAAAGCTGAAAACCTTCCATGAAAAGTTAGGCCTCATATGTGGTTTCCATAAGCAGCTGGTTGGCCTTTGGAGGGGACAAAGTTTCTTTTGCCCTAGAGTTTATGCTGAACAATATTTGAAAAGAAATAACCAAGCTGCATCTTGATGGCAGTGCAGACTTCTGATGGCCTGAAAACTGTCTAATACACATAGTGTATACATAGACATGCACATATACTAACACAAATATATATAGAATGAGAGATCTCATTTGTAGCAGTTTGGGGGCTGTTATGCCGTGTTCCAGGTTTTGCCCGGAATATGGCATAGCAGCCCCCAAACTGCTACAAATGAAATTGAATTTGGCCGTGAAAGCCTATGCACAACAAATAAGATAAGATTACAAATAAATGAAGGAAGCAAAAAAAATATAAATTATTGAGTTTTAAGTGTTTCTGTTCTTTTGAAAAAAAATAGGTATTTTTTTATATGACATTTTAATTTTGTAATGTTGTTGTTTTGCAAACCATGCCAAGCCTTCTTGTTTCATGATAGGATATAAATCTGACTAATTGCAAGTAAAATAATGAAATAGCAGCGCACTGTGATTGTGAGCCAACTGAGTTGCTGCCCAGGGAATGTCAGTCTTTGGGGCACATGGTGTTCTGATCCAAGATGAATGGAGACAGCTGCAGTATTCTTGATCAGAAGCCAAGGAAAGTAAACAACCTTTGTTTTCTTATATTGCCATTCTTTCCAGCTTCATACATGCTCTGCAAGAGTAGTTCTAGAAGTCTGATTGTCTTGCAAAATCTATAGACAGTCCTTTCTTGTCCGGCTTTAATTGGCAGGATAATTTCCAGAGATGTTCTTTTCCTCACAACCTTTGCAGTTATGTGGAGCCACCCTGAATTTCAAAAGGCCTTCTACAGGCCAGCTTATTAGGCAAGTGAAATTGACTGAGAATGCAATGTAGATGTCGTGCATTGTTTATTCTGTTCTCAAATATAAAGTGTTTTTGGCCCAAATAGGTTCACATATATTTATTACTATTATTAACTCTTCTTGTGATGACTTGTACAGGGGAATTGTCAGGGCGCTAGAGGAGATTTAGATCTCCAGCATTCTTGCCAGGTACCTAAAGCTGAAGGCGATGGTTAACAACCAGCCCTCAACTACAAAGTCCCCTGGTGGATCAGGCAAAAAGTCTACCTAGTCCTTTAGAGGACATGAACAGTAACCAGACTCTTCCACTCATTTCCCCCAGCAATTGTTATATTGAATAGGTACCTAAAACAGTTTAAGAGAGAGAAAGCTAATGAAAGGGGGAGGCAGCTTTCAACTATGCTATTATGTGTGCCTTTTACCTGTCCAAGGCCCTTTCTGTGCTTAGCTCAGTGAATCCGCATTAGCTAGATCCATATTAGTTAGATCCAGATCAACACAAGCAGAGGCATCTGCATTGAGTGGCCTTTAGAACAGCAAATGTGTGCTAAAGAGTGCTAGCACACAAGTAGACCACATTTATCTGGTCTACCACTAATCTGATTACTGAGCCCTTAGCATAGTTCTGATCTGGATCTACTGTACTCCTATTCAGACAATATATACTTAGCAGACCCTTGATATGGATTAACAAGTGCAGAAAGGGCCCAAATCACACTGGTTAGGCCTCCATAGAGAAAAGAAGTGGTACAGAGATGTTTCTAATGCATTTTAAAGGCCAGAAAATAAGATGTGGTGAAGCAGGGTTTAGAGGTCCAGGACAGTTACCCAGTTTTACAATTACCTTTATTATCCAGGACAGGGCAGGACACTCTGACAAAGGATATGCAATGCACTGAAGTCACATACATGTGCTTCATTGTACTGCAGGTCCACCCATGGAAGCACTATAATGACATTGATGACAACAGTAGAAAACAGGTTCCCCACTTCCCCATTCTGCTCATGAATATGCACTTCTAAAGGATTAGAAGTTAAATAAGAACACTTGTGTCCACATGGTACCTCCTCTAAGCAGCTGTCAAGATGCTTTGTTCGTGTGTGTGTGGATGCAGGCAGGGCAGGTTCTACTGGCATGACAACCTATATCTGCTGAACAACCTATATCTACTTCTGTACAGTTGTTAAAGATTTAGAGCACTGTTTTCTTTCCCCTTTGGCAACTGTACCAGCCATTATTGGTCCAAGCATGGAAAAATGTGCACAGAATATCCACAAATCAATTAAAAATATTAATATGGGACAGGAGAGGAAATGCAGCAAGTAGAAAATCATATTTCATGTTTGAAAAATCATAACCCACCATTGATCCACAAGGAATCTTCCAGCCCCTTCTCTGAGCCAGTTTGGTTTTGTGGTTAGAGTGCTGAACTCCCTCATAGTCACACTTACCTCAGTGTCTGTTGTGGGGAGAAGAAAGCTTTGTCAACCACTTTGAGTCTCCTTAAATGGGTAGAAAAGCAGGGTAGAAAAGCCAACTCTTCTTCTCTACTCCCATGCCTCTAATTTAACCATCCATCCCAGACCACCCATCTCTCAAGGAAGAACCTTTGTAGCAATAATTTCTCCAAACACACCAGCACTAGAATAATTTAAGATCCAAATCTAAGCCATGGTATACCAGAAATTCAGTGCAAGCACATCCTGTTGGCAAGAAAAGAATCAATGGGACAGAGTTCAATAAAGATGAGAGATAGAATTCCAAAGGCTGACAAGCTTTCTTTATGGAATTAAATTCCCAAGGTGCTTAGTGACAATAGTCAGTTGAGATTTTCTGAGTTATTATGTTAACCTGTAGAAAATAGCACCAGAAACAAAACAGTGTTATGGAAAGCAGAAAGTTGCTGGTTTGATCCCCAGCCTCTCCTTGGAAACAGTCAACGACAAACCACTTCTGTATCTCTCCACCAAGAAAACTACATGGAGGTGTCCATGAAGTCAAGTGCTGGCCTTGACTTGGTGGTGGCTAACAACAGCAAATGGGTTCCTAGGCAAGCCTCCTCCATGATGAAATGTAATAATTTTGTTTGTTGATCTTATTTGCTATCTCTTAAAAGAGCACTTAGTTATCGCATTTAATATTATCAAAACACTGACAAAATAAGACATCTAAGAAAGCATTGCTATCACAATAAATGCAATATGTTCCAAGCTGCCAAGTATCATAGAACATTAATCTTCCACTTAAAATATGGCATAGGAATTATAAATCTTATGCAGCAAGCCATTTTATTCCTCAGCTGGCTTTATAAACCGTTTCTTTGAATGTCACCATGGGGGAAGAGCAAGGCTGCAAGATCATGCAGCTCACATGATCACGGTATGGCACCTTCTGATTTTCAGCAGCCCAAGGCTAAAGTAAGAGAAACAATGAGGTATTTCATTCCATTTCCTTGAAATCCTCCTCAAGACAGGCTTATTTTGTGAAATATATTTTGTTTTTCATGGTCAGCTGAATGAAGATTACAGAAACTTTTTTTTTTAACCAACTCTAAATATTAAGCCAGCTAGATCAGGATATTGTTAGCAGAGATTTGGTGCTTCTCCAGGGGCTAGAAAGAGAGAGAGAGAGAGAGAGAGATCTTTTTGCAGCTGGAACTTTTTGACTACATCCAAGGAGAGGCTGAGGATCAAACCAGCAACCTTCTGCTTTCCAGGCAGTTTGCTCTATAATGGCCATTATTATCATAATCTTGTGCTGTATTGCCTTCATTGAGAAAAACCAGTAGCATTTCAACTGACCACAAGAGGTCACCATTGGTATTCATCCTAAAGACCTGGAAGATTTATGGCAAGATGGTGAAGAATGCCTAAGCTAACCCAGTTACTTTGTTGTGAACAAAAACGTTATCCCCTCCCCCAAAGAGGTTTTTGTCATTATGTAGCAACATTTAGGAATACAGTAATGTGTAGCAAATCAGTTTTCACTACAATCTCATTACAAGTTGATGGATAACTAAATTTTGTATTCAAAGAAAACTAGAAAACTTGCAATACATTTTTTTTTTTACCAAGTCCCATGGCATTAAATGAGATTTAACTGTCACATATGTTTGCAAGATTAATCAATTTATTAATTGTTCCTAGACATCTACAGACTTTGTGTTAGTATCCTGGGGCTCTGGTACCCTTAATTGCTTTCTAGAAAATGAAACTTCAGAAAGTTTAGGTTGTAACGCAGGCAACATACCAGTACTGAAAATGCAAGAGCCTGTCCTCTTCTCAATTTAGCAGCCCTAGGCCTAGGAGATTTCAAATACATACGCAAGTGGGGTGGTGAAGAAGGCTTATTTCTCCACTACCACTGCATTGTCTGACCGAACATGGGTTAGAGCACACTATTGTGTCTCCCACATGGCAGTGACGATGGCAAAAAGGAGTTTTTTCTCCACCACCATTGCATCCTTGAGCAGCCATCCAGCAGAGCTCTTTAGACTAGTAAATGGCCTTATAAAACCAGGCTCGAGAAAGTGTGAGCCAGGGCCACACAATATCTGCTGTGACAGTTTTGCAAGGCACTTTGAGGACAAAGTCGCTCAGATTCGTAGGGGATTAGATGTCACAATTGGGCATAGTCCTAATGAGGTGTCCAGAGAACTGTCTGGTCCAATTTTTTGGGATCGGTTTCAATTATTGTGGCCTGAGGACATGGACAAGCTACTTGAGGGGGTGCGGCCAACAACGTGCTCTCTGGACCCTTGATAAAAGCAAGCCAGCAAAGGAGGACCAGGTGGATTTAGGAAGTGCTGAATGCCTCTCTAAGGGAAGGGGTAGTTCCACTGGCCCTTAAACAGGCTGTGGTATGCCCCCTCCTGAAGAGGGCTTCCCTGGATCCAAAAGGTCTAAACAACCCAGTGGCCAACATACCTTTTTTAGGCAAGGTGCTAGAAAGAGCGGTCGCTGATCAACTGCAGGCATTTTTGGAAGCTGATTATCTAGACCCATTTCAATCTAGCTTCAGGCCCTGTTATGGCATGGAAACTGCCTTGGTTGCCCTGGTTGATCACCTCCTCCAGGAGAAAGACAGGGGGAATGCTACCCTGTTGGTTCTTCTGGCTTTTGATACTATTGACTACGGTATCCTTTTGGAGAGGCTACGGAGTTTAGGAGTGGGAGGCAGTGCT
>MTQE01003428.1:6325446-6336567 GCA_014337955.1 Aspidoscelis marmoratus
TACATCTTTGATCCGGGCCCCTGGGAGACAGCACACCTCTCGTGAGTTCTCGTGAGTTATTTCTAATGTATCATCAAACTATTGCCAAGCCACGAAATCTAGCCTCTGGACATTTCTGGAAACTGCTAGACAATTAGAGTCCTACTTTGATCCATTACTCCCATGAAGATTCAAAAGTAAACTCCACTGGGAAGAGTGAGTTTTAATTTTAGGTTTAGGACTGCCATTGCAGTAAACAAGTTCAGCTACATCTTATTTCCATCTTAGTTTCCTAGCCCAGACAAGTGGTCATTAATGTACTATGTGGGCTGTGACAGCCCATGTAGCATGGGCTAGTAGGCACAAGCCATACTGGATCAGGCAAGCAATAGTCTGCTCCAAGGTATATAAGCATTTGGATGGCTCACTCTGACCCAGTTCCAACTGTTGGCTTTGAAGCCATTTGAAGCCTTTGAAAACAAAGAACTTTCACTCCTGGCTTTTGCTGTTGCTAGGAAGCACCTTGGAGGCATCCTGACATCTGGTGCTATTTCTTATGGTCCTTTGTATAACACCCGAAAGAGAACCCCTACTGTATTCAAGCCAATGGGAGTATGATGCCTGCATGCCCCTCATAGTCTGGAAAGACTGTAGTCCACCACAAACTAGGATACAGCACCATTTTGGCATCATATCCTGGTCCACCACTACATCCTGTGCAAACGTAGCAAGTTAAGGGGAGGAGTTTACCATATTCTATAATAGGTATGGAACAGTGGCCTTTGGATCGGAATATATTCCAATCCAAAGCCCAGTGTGAAAAGGGCCCATTTCTGCAGCCATCTTGTTCTATTTAATTCAGGAGTGCTCAACTACAGCCCTTCAGATGTTCTTGAACTTTAACTAAAATAGAATGAACCAGTTGTAGTTTGGGAACATAATGACGGCTCAGCCGAGTGCCTCTGGTATAAGTGCTGCCATTCAGTTTCACTCTGACTAGGAAACAGAAGACAAATATTCCAACTTCTGCAAGGTTTACAGAAGGTGAAGAACAATGAGGACTATCTGGATATTACTGGGCTACAGCTTCCATAATCCTGCTCATTGGTTACATTTTCTGTTTGATGGAAGTTTGAATAAAAGACACTAGCGGATTGCCTCGAATGAATGTCGCATTCACATTAATATGACACCTATTAACTCAGATATTTGTTAATTTGAAAATATACCTTGCACTAAAGCAGTTTCTCCAGCATCTGGACCAGCCATCTACAGGCATACAAAGCAGCACCATTTTGCCAGGAATGAACTGTTCCTGGGCATCTGGTGGAATCAGCTCCAGACAGTAACTTTGTAGCCCATGAGCTTTCATCTCCAGCCTCCACATCTGAGCTGAGCTGGGCCAAACAATGCAGACGAACCATGGCACATGCTGGAGGCTGCTGCTTTGGTTTCACCCTGGACCATTCAATCTGGGCCAAAACCAAGCTCCATAGTCCACACCAATGTGCACCATGCAGAAGTTACCAAAATGCCTTACCACGCAGGCTGCAAGACCTGCTTCCTCACCTATGGTGATTATCAAGGGAAACAAGGCTGTACTGGCAATTCAGAAATAATTCCTGGAGATATGAATTTGTTCAATCACCTTTACTTTAAAATTCAGGATCTGAGCCTTATTAATTGTAGATATTTATTAGAAAGGGGGGATGGCCTTTAACCTAACCATTTACAAACATGAGTATTTATAGACTGCTACAGTCCATTACATAGATGCTGAAAAAGCTGCAAATTATTGCATTGTCAATACTTTATCAACATTCCAGAGTAGTTTTCCTTACTTGATTAACATATTCAGTGTCTCACAATGAACAGGAAATGGATCCCAGGTTTTCTGGTTGAGTTTTCTTTACCCCAACATCGGACAAATGTTACTATTTTTCTGCTGCATAATCCCACCTTTCTTCTTGATTTTATATGTTAGGATGACCAAATAAGAACACAAGAAATGTGCCAATGGATCAGACCCGTGGCCTATCTGATCCAACAGTCTACACTCACAGTGGCCAGCCAACTCCAAAAGATGTCCAGCAGGACACAAACACACAACCTGCTTTGCTTGCAGTCTCTCAGCAGTTGGCCTCTGGAAGATTAACACCTACTACTACAGCCACTGATAGCCCTTACTTCCATGAATTGGTCCAAACCTTTTTTTAAGCCATCCAAGATGGTAGACAACACTACATCTCATGGTACTGAATTCCAAAGTTTAACTATGTTGTGTGTTTTTAAAAACTCACTATTGCCAGTCCTGATATGTCCAGTAGTGTTTCTACACTTGTGTTCCTGTCCGTTGTTCAGGAAGAGTGCAGAACAGACTAATGTGTATGAATGCTCACACTAGGGAATGTTAGTACATGGTGGCCTACCTGAAACTCACCCGGACACTTTCCTCCATCCGGTTGCATATCCAATCCCTGGCAGGTTATCGCCATTTTGATTACGTTGCTATGGCGATGATGATGCTCTGCGCACACAAAGTCACATTAGGGGTTATCTGAAGTACCGTGCAAGTGCACTGGTACCTCAGATAACCCCTCACACCAGAAATGGTGCAAATGGTCATGGAATGGATGAGACAGGTAAGGTTTTGGTCACAATTGGGGGAGGTTAGTTTGCACGCGGTGCACGATTTTGTGCAACCCTGCTAGTTCGTGAAAGGTGAACATCTAGGCAGTCAGGGGACATTTCTAGACTGTAAGCACTTCCTGCAAGTGCAGATGCACCTGCCCAGATATTCACCTATTGCAAACTACAAGGCTAAGTGAGAATTGGCCTCAGGATTTAAATTAATTAGACAATCTCTGCTTCTAGTATTGTGGAACCGCCCATGAAAATTTTACAAAACAATATATTCTGCAAGCTCTCAGTTATCACTTGTATGATACTGTTCTATGTAACACAGTTTTGTATTTACATGGCTGGTTGTTCTGGATCGGGGTGAAGAAGGCTCTTCCTGCACTTGGCCTTTTTCTGGAATATATCCTGGAACAGAGGCCTGCTGTCTCCATGCTAGTGCAGCCTATGGCAGGCCCCAGGCAAAATCTGCCATAGTCTGCATTAGCATGTGAACAACAAATCCCTATCCCGGGATATATTCCAGAAAAAGGCCAAGGGAGGAAAGGGAGGGAGACTGTGATTCTCAACTTCTGATATAATGGATGGAACTGGACACAGTTCCACAGAACTCAAAAAAATTGTTCTAGAAGATTCCACTCCATATTTTTTTCTCAGTATCATGGATTAGGAGAAAGTACCAATTCAGTATTGTTATGGTTACAGACTTTGCCCAATCATAAAGGTCATTAAAAGTGCTGAACTTTAAAGGTGCCGCAATCAATGGAATCCCTATCCCCACTGTATTGAAAAAAATACTAGCAGATTATAGAACATTCTGTGGATCTATGCACGTATTGTTTCCATTATCTGAAGCACATATTGCAAAACCAGGTACAGCAGGTAAACCAGTGGAAACAGGATAGCAACGCAGAATGACTGGAACATGCTGAAACCTCAGTTCCTGAAGCAACTGTTGGAAGATGCCAAAGTCACGCTTTGCTTAAGGCAACAAAAACCCTTGGCAGGTTGTAATATTATTTGGACCAAGATGCATCTGAACATGTGGGTCACTGTTCAGAATGGGCAGCTCTTGACAAAGGTTCTCGCTGTAATCTCAGACACACATCAAATATATTACAGATTATATACATATATTATAAAAATAAATTCAAATAAAACCATATAGGCTACAATGTTGTGAGCCCATTAGATAGGAATGATAAGGACGCTCTTTCATAGAAAAGCCATTTTGTGCACTGCTAATACTCTTGAAATGGAAATGAGCACTTGTGGTCTGGCTCTTGGAAACCACCAACAAGATGATATGTGCAGTTTCCTTTTCTCACTGAAGGTTCTGTGACTGGGACACATAATCCCTTTGCCACTTCATTAAGACACAGTACCAAAGCTCTGGGAGACCCACTTGTCATAAGAACATAAGAGGAGCCCTGCTGGATCAGGCCACAGCCCATCTATTCCAGCATCCCATCTCACACAGTGGCCCACAAATTGCTTATGGGCATCTCAAGAAGAAGACAAAGGCAAAACCTTCACTTGCTCTTGAGGGTCTGCAAATGGTCTTTGGAGGCATCCCACCTATCTCCAAAGCTTGGAGGATGTACATAGGCATCCATTCTAGTAGCCATTGATACACCTGCCTAAAGCCATTTCCTTTTCATGCTCTAAACTAAGGTCACAAAGTTTAGAGCAAAGAAATACTGAAATGAAAGTCCTAAGTCAAAAGGGCCCTATCCACTTGCATTTAAACAAGGAAGGTCATTTTGTGAGCCCTGCCATTTGATAAGCTCTACTGATTTCCTATTTAAGTGAAGGGGCAACATTCAAGGTGGACATCTTTAGCCCCCATGACAGAATATCAGAATAAAATGGAAGGGATCAATCTAGTCCATTCCCCTATTTAGTACAGGAATGTTTTCGTGCTGCTTCTTCTAGCTTCCCTGAATCTCCAGCAAAGCGCCTGCATGTATATCAAATCTATGATCTAAAACTTTATATGATAAAGGTGTTATATCGCACAGAAAGCCTACAGAAAACCTCTTGATGGCAACTCTTGTTGTGAATTTCTGGAAAGTTGAATGGAACTGTGCTACATTGGGGACAGGGCTAAGGGCATGTTGTCCCACATGCAAAAATCAAATAAGGCCACACTGGTAATGCAGTGATCATCCAGTGCACAGTGCTGCACAATCTAGAACACTGGTGAAATCCACTAAGCCTAAGCTATAGATTGTCAGCAATGACCCTTGTCTTGGTCAGCACTACATCTGAATTTTAGCAGAATGCCTCACAGTACCATCAAATGCACTATTTGAAAAGCAAGCATCCCAGAACTCCAAATTCCACAACAGCCTCTTCTTAAGGCACATAGTCTTAGCCCCAGTGTCTACATCTCTGTCCACATCTAGTCCTGCAGGCATTTTCCTGGTAACTTATGACTTCTCCAATCAGAGAGGCAGATTCACAGTTGCTACTTCTTGTTCAGGTACTCAGTTCATGGAAGAGAAGGGGGCTTTACTTTTGTCTGTGAAACTGATGGGCATTTTCTGGTTTGCTCAGCTTGAATAAAGTGTCCCTCTTCCTTAGGCCTCAAGGTTCCATCAGTTTCTGAATGCCCATACAGATCCAAGCCAGTCACACTCAAGGTGATGGAATGTTTCTCATCTCTTATTCTTGCTGCACTCTTGGTTCTTTCTAGTAGTTTACAAAACCCACAGAGCCACAGGGAAGGCTACTGAAAGTTGCACAGCAATCATATCAGTCCATGGCAATTAGTTTGGGTATCAGCCCTTTGCCAAAAAAAAACCCTGAGGCTGTTGAACATCACAGTAACGAGAAGCCTCTTCTAGCCAGAATTGCAGGCTGGTTTTGAGACATGTGTTTGGCATTGCTATTTTCCAACTATCAGGCCACAAACAGTAACTGATGTCTCTGTTAGTTGCAGCTGGAAATGGCCTTCTGACCATTGGCAGGTGACCTCACAGCCATTAGTTCCTCTGCTTTCTCTGTGGTCAATGGAGGGTCTCTTTCCTTGGATCCATTCGCCAACATCTGGCTGCTTGAGCCCACCTGTTGCTGAAATGCTAGAAAGGAAAAGGAAATGTCTGATTAGTTTAGTCTAAAGACAAGGAGCCAAATGGCAACAGGTGCCGCAAAGTGATGTAAAAAGGAATTCATACTTGAATCAATGTATTCACTTCTCACGGACCTCTTGCATGCAATGAAAGGCACACTGTATAGTGAAAAGTGCTCCAGAAATAATGCTAGTACCTGCACTGTGAGCTCCATCAAATTCAAGACATGTTTTTAAAAAACACATACATTATGCTACCTGTCAGAGCTATTCCTGTCTCTAAAGTATACCTCCCCAAGTGATTTTTAATGGCAACAAAATAATTACATTATATATCTGAAATTACAGAGCCCATCAGATAAAAGTCTGCTTAATTTAAAATGAGAGATTGTGCATGAACCTGCAAAACCATTTCTCTTGAAAGGCACCTCCCTGCTTAACTTCTAGCAAAGAGGGTTTTTAATTACCAGGACACAATGACAGACAGTGCCTGCCTCATCCTGGCAGAAGATTCCACTTTTGTCTAAAAAAAGAAAGATAAGTGGGGATGTACATAAGAAAGGCAGGGAAATCCCTCTATTAAATTCTACCATTTGAGCAGAGTAGATTCCACAGCTTCCTGCAAATGACGACCATAAGCAGGTAAAGCTCAACTGGATTACCAAAAATGTTCTGCCCCAAAGCCATTATACTATCAAAGTCTTGTGGGATGGGAGACGTTATCCCTAATCACTGGTCTGGGCATGTACCAAACAATAACCTCCTGTTCACTGACTGGCTGATGGGATCTGCAGCAGACAAGTTTGAGCAGGATAAAACAAACTGAAATTGGGCAGGAATATCTACAAGGGATGATAGCTTGATGGCAAACTACAGTGAATAAATTCTTCCTGATGAGGGTGAGTAATGTTTGGGTTAGATGTTCTTAAAAAGGTGTACAGATGAATATGGCAGACCACATTCTCCAGTATATGCAAATAAAATTTGCTCCCTTAAATCCTTCTGTAGACGTAATTTTCTCCAGATCAAAGGAATTTACAGTATCAGAGCTTAATGTAGATTATTTTAGGGGGGTATTTGTGTGAGCATTTTTAAAGAAATGCTGCTGTAACCATCTTCAACAAAAAACTTTTTTTTAATAAAACAAAATCCCAAAGCACTTTACAGTAGCATACAACACATAAAGTACATCATGGGCCTATTCGCACTTGGCCTTTTTCTGGAGTATATCTCAGGATAGGGGTCTGTGGTCCATATGCTAATGCAGGCTCTGGCAGACCTCACTTTTGGCCTGCTGAAGCCTGCACTAGCATATGGACAGCAAGTCCCTATTCCAGGATATATTCCAGAATAAAGCCAAGTGTGAATAGGTCCCATGCTGTGTTTGAAAACCAGCGGCTTTGACAAGTTAAAAATGGGATTGCTAACTTCTTCAGTCCTCTCCTGGTCCTACGAACTCTTAAAAGTCATGGACATTATCCATGGATTCAAAAGCTCTACAGGCACTGAGAACCAGCAAAGTCCCCAGATTCATAACTGGGGTGGTAACCGAGAAGTAACATTTTAAAAGAAAATGTAAATAGAAACTATGTTTTATACAGCAATATTCTGTCGGCTTCTAAAGAGGAAACTCTTCTAACAGGATCAATAAATACAGCTATGTTCACACCTAAATTTAATCCAGATTCAGTCCACCTTTGCATGAAAGAACACATCAGCAAAGTGACTGGTCACTTTCTTTCCACATTATCTAAACAAACATGGATTTTCTGAATTAATTAATGGCAAAAGCAAATAGTGGTCACTTTGTTGATGTGTTCTCTTACTTTCCAAGCAATCTGAAGCTGGATTAGAACTTAGATGTGAATAGAGTCTACTTGCTCTGCAAAAAGTCTATGGCATCAGTGTAAATTCCTTCCCACAGCAGTAACTAAATGCTTTTCCTTAATGACACCCAAAACTTTTGGTTGATCAGGATAAACACTAACGGGTCCATAATCATATAGTGTGAACAGACCTCTGAGATCATTCCATAATGTGAAGATGCTACAGAATACTGTACTATATTCTATTCCTTTATGCAGGCTGCAAGAACTGGGTGACAAGAAAATGCTTTATCAGTTATGTGGCATCTACTCTTGAAACTCCTCCTTGCTACTATGGAGGTATGGCAAGGTTCACCAGATGCTAACTTCATGTAGAGGTTTAGGCGCTCCTGGGATTTCCATTGATCAATTACCCATTATACTAGCATTGCTATACTGATTAAATAAAGGCTAAGAGTTTATTAATGGATGATACCTCCATATATTGTTGAGATTTGAAAACCTTCATTATGGGGGGGGGGAGCATAAAAAATTAAAACCTCAAGTTGATAAAATGGTTGACTGATTTCATTCTGCTTGAGAATGGCCTGAAGTCAATGGTGGACTAGATGGGCTGTGGTCTGATCCAGCAGAGGTTATCTCATGTTTTTATCCCCAGATTCTTCTGGCTGTCAAAACTGGGTGCTCCAGATGTAGCTGAAATATAACTGGTCATTTCTGGCCCTTGGTGAGCTTCATAAGAACCGTTATCAGCAATAGACAGTTTGAAAGGTCAGATTTTGTGCAGACCTAACTTTAGCCCAAACATCTAAAGGAAGGTCTCTTGCCATATAGACCTGCCCATGTCCTGAGATCTGCCAAGGAGCCCTAATGGCACTGCCGGTCCTTTCAGCAGGTAAGGAAGTGGGGACAAGCGGATCATCTCTCCTCTGAGGTGCCTCTGGCACTTTCCTTGCATATATTCAGACGACTGGTGAAGATGCACCTCTTTCCCCTGGCCATTAGCAGAAAGAGCATCCCCTCCACCTGCAGGCACCGTTACTATTTTGATCTATTTTACCTGTATGTATTTGCGCCCCGTCGCAAGTTGTATAAATAAATAATCCCGATGCTTGCTCTGACCACGTGGCTCGTCAAGCTCTGCGACAGACTCGCGCTCTCGCCCACTGCCCCTCCGCCCGAGATTTCCCAGGGGTGGAAGTGGCCCTTCCGTGGAAGCGGCGATCCGATGCGTGTACGGCGCGTGCTCTGCCCTTCGGCCACAGTCCCACCCATCTCGTTATCCCTTCCCAGAGACGGCCCCCGCCTGCCCGCCTACCTTGATCTTCCCTTGCCCCCGAGGTTCCTCCTGACCAAGACGGACGGGCGCGTGCCCCCCTCTCAGGGAATCTCCCGCCCCCGCCCCCCCCCCCCGCGCAAGGGCAGCGCCGCGCTCACCTGCCCTGCAGCTGTGCCTGGCGCGCACGATCTGCACCGCCTGCTGGTTCTTGAAGCGCACCAGCGCCATGGTGATGTCGGCGTTCCAGCTGGGCTCCTCTTGCGGGCAGCGGAAGTCGATCTCGGCGCCGCCGTCGGTCACCACCGTGAAGTAGATGGAGCGCTGCTTCCACTCCACGCACTCGACGGCTTTGACGCGCGCGAAGGGGATCTCCTTGCAGCGCGTCGAGCCGCGGCCGCCGGCCTCGAAGAGCCGCAGCCCCTTCTCGCCGAGCAGGCAGCGCTTTCTCTTCCAGAGCTGCAGCAGGCCCCCGCTGCGCTTCTCCAGCACGCCTTCCCGCAGCACCTTCTCCGACGCCATGGGCGCGCCAGGATGCTCCGAGCCCGACGGCCGCCTCACGCGCCGCGCCGCCGAGGCGAAAGGAGAGCGGCGGCGCCTCCTCCTCCTCCTGTTGGACGACGGCGGGCGCTCCACCGGTGCCCGCCGCCTTCGAGGCGAGAGGCAGAGCCCGCCCTCCGCCGCCAGTCGGGGCTCTGGCAGAAACTGCCCTCCTCCTCCCCTTGGTCGCTCGCCCCTCCGCAGTCGGGATGTGTCGCTACATGCCCGCCCGCCCGCCGGCCGCTCGCGCCTCGCTCTCTTCCCACTCGCATTCCTTTCCTGCTGAGCCAGAGCCTCGCCCAGGGTTGGCCTGCCCGCTCACAGGCACGGCAGCGGCTCACGCCCAGGCGCGGGACGGCCCGGGGATGCTGGAAGCCGGAGGGGGCTGCTCGCTGGCGTCCCCAGCCGGGAGGACTCACTATTGAGCCCCCTGAAGCGCCGCTGGGTGTTCAGAAAAAGTGGGAAAAGGCCAACAGCCGCAACTAGTTCTTGGGCTAGAAAGAACCATTCCCTGCAGAAAATCGGGAGTGGTGCTCCGCCTGTGTGGGATTTAAAATATCTAAACGCATTCAGATGAATGCTTTGTTTGTATGCAGTGGATGGGTATTGACTTTGCATGTTTAATTGGGCATTCTTTGTATTTTTATGTTCGTGTATTTTAATTAACAGACCAAGATAGGACTTGAACCTGATTGATGGCCCTTAGCAACAACAGTCTTAAGAACATAAGAGAAGCCCTGCTGGATCAGGCCACGGCCCATCTAGTCCAGCATCCCATCGCACGCAGTGGCCCACCAAAGGCTCATGGGCATCTCGAGCAGAGTCAAGGACAAACCTTTTTTTGCTCTTGAATCCCAGCAAATGGCATTAGAAGCGCCCCGCTCCCCCCCCCAGCCTGAAAGATGTACCTAGGCATTCATTCTAGTAGCCATTGATAAATGTGCCATCCATAAATTTATCTAACCCTACCTTAAAGCCATCTAGACTGGTAGCTGTCACCACCTTTTCCGGCAGCAAATTCCATAAACCAATGACCCTTTGGGTGAAGAAATACTTCCCCCTGTCAGACCTTATTCTCCTACCCATCAGCTTCATAGAGTGTCCCCTGGTTCTAGTGTTGTGCGACAGAGAAAAGAAAATTTCTCTATACACCTTTTCTATACCGTGCATAATTTTATATACTTCAATCAGGTCCCCTCTTAACGCCGTCTCTCCAGACTGAAGAGGCCTAGACATTGCAGACGGTGTTCTAGAGCCGTAATCATTCTGGTTGCCTTTTTCTGCACCTTTTCTAGTTCTGCAATATCCTTTTTGAGGTCTGGTGACCAGAATTGTACACAATATTCCAAATGTGGCCTCACCATAGATTTAAAAGAGGCAAAATGACATTTGCTGACCTGTTTTCTATTCCCTTCCTAACACTGAATTGGCTTTTTTTGCTGCTGCTGTGCACTGAGTTGACACCTTCATTAATGAGGGCTCATTTCTTGGAAATCATTTGTGCGCCTTCTACTAAGGGATTGAAGGCTCAGAGGCTTGGGCATCCATATGTTACTTGCTGACATGCGGCCCCCAATCCCATCCTGCCACCAGAGTCACCTACCTATAGTCTCATGAGATTCTGCAGACTGAGTTAGAGAGGAAAAGAGTCTTTCCCCTAATGCAGGCACTGTCATAGTTTTAGCTAATTTATTTTGTTTGTTTTTATACTGACCTCATTGTAACCTGCCCTGAGACCTTTGGATATAGGGATGGATGGATGGATGGATGGATGGATGGATGGATGGATG
>MTQE01003428.1:6336658-6348229 GCA_014337955.1 Aspidoscelis marmoratus
GGATGGATGGATGGATGGATGGATGGATGGATGGATGGATGGATAATCATTCATGAGCCACATTCCTGTTTTCGCATGGTGCTGTCAGCATGAAATAAAGGAGCCAGATTTTTTTCTGATTTATACCATATGTCCTAATTTGACTTAAATGTTAATAGTGCTCCCTGGAAGGTCCCACATAAGTCATGCAATAATCACGAGTATCTCCTGGATCAGGGATGGGAAGGCCAGCTGTTTCAGTCCGGGGACTGTCTTCACTGGGGACTGTCTGCGCTGCCTCCCTGCAGTTGCTACGCTTGTATAATGCAGTGAGGGCATGGGATGTGGTAATTAATCACTACTGACACAGTGACCTTCTGGGCCCTCAAAGTCCTGCTAGAATACCTGACCATTTGTCCAGTTGATGCTAGATAACTGGACAGCCGCCCTGTGGAACTTACTGCTCAGGCCTTACTACCTAGTCTTAAGTGGTGTGAAACTGCATTTTAAGTGTGATGAGGGAAAGCACACTCATCCCTTTCCTCACACTTCCTTCAGCTGCACACAGTGCATTATGGGAGGCAGGTGAGACTATGACTCAGATATATGTGTTTACACTGCGATCTTACCAGATTGCAGCAGGTCTATGACTCAGCCCAGGGAGACAGGTGTGATTTGTGGTTTGATGTCAGTTGACAAGAGGGGGATTCCCTGAAAAATATCATGTGTTCAAAAGATGGAAAATTCGCATTTTGCTCCCCTGGGTCAGTGTCTCAGGGAAGTGAAGATCTGAGATGAATTCTGGTGTCCCAGGCCATCAGCCCCCTAGCGGGTTCCATATATAAGGGGAGGGTCACAAATTTGCAATAAGTCACATTGGTGGATTAAAAATTTTGAGGGGGCAAAAAATAGGGGGCTGTCCCCTGCCCCCCAGCTATTGATCTGTAGGGCATCCCACTTGGTGAGATAATGGCCATATGCACCAGCCATTGCCATGGCAACTGGGGATGTGGCACACAATTGCAGCTGCGGCACCCCATTCTCACACACCTTTCACATGTAAGTAGTATGAAGGGTGCGTGCCGGAGTGAGCTAGTGGCATCATAGACACCGGGCTGAGGGATGGGGGTTGGTCAACTCTGGAATGGAAGCAACTTTGCACAGTGCAGGTGCTCCATGCAGGAGCATTCATCAGACCTCACCTTTCACCTGAGAAAAGGCCCAGAATCCATTTTTAACTCCTTGGGTCTGATGTTTTCTTCTAAGAGCACAGAAATATAGAGATTCCCCCCGCCCCTTCCTCTTGTTTTCACTCCTCTAAATATGAGCAAGTTACACAAGAACATAAATTCATTGCTGGATTGGTTTAGCAGCCTCCCTATTCCTTCAGTTTGTCATTTGTGTAGCTTAAAACAGTTGAAATATGCACAGCCAATTCTGTATATAACCACAGTACATATGGTTGCAATGTTTTCTGTCCCAAAAATTATCAGGACACTAAATCTTGGAGTTTTAAAAGCAGGGTTCTGCATATTCCAGAATCTAGGTACATGTGCCCATACTTGTTTTATGAACCAGGTAAATTTGCACTTCCTGTCCTCTCTGGGGATAGGAAGGGTGAACTTGCTCATGTGTGTAATAGCATTAGCACTGCCAGATGATAGCACACACCATCACTCCCCCCACGCATCCATAGATTTACTTGAAGTGCAGATGCATGTCCAGGTGCTGCCGTCTTGAGAGTCCCAATGTCGTTGCCAGTGTGGTCACCGGGACGATGATGCAGTGTATACATGGGTGTTTTTCCACTGTCAGAAAGTACCCATTTTTGCACCCATTAAGGACCCATTTGGGTGTGATCCGGATGATCCCATTTCCACCACGGCACCCATTTCGGACCCAATTGTTTTGACTGCCACTGGGGAAATCCAGATCAAATGGGTACTATCTGGCCTTTAATCCAGATTTTCTGTAGACCCCATTAATGGGATCTACAATGGGGTCTTCAGGCAGAAAATCCAGATTAAAGGAAGTCTGTTTCCATGTTTGTGTGGCAATGGGGTCTAGAGGAGGCTAGGGGTAGGGGGCATCTATAGGGGGGGAGCCCCAAAACCTAGGCTTCAAAGTCATTTTGAAGTCACTTCGAAGTCTGTGCAAAATAGCTCCGGAGCGTCTTTGAAGTCTGTGCTGATCTTCAGAGTGAACTCCAAAGTCACTCCAAAGTCACTCAAAGTCACTTTGAAGTCACTTCGAAGTTCACTACGAAGATCAGCACAGACTTCAAAGGAGCTATTTTGCACAGACTTTGAAGTGACTTCGAAGTAACTTCGAAATGACTTTGAAATGACTCCGAAGCCACTTTGGAGATTGCATCCCCTCTCCCCCCCCCCAAACACCTGGGGTGACAAGTAGACCCCTCATGGGTAGATCTGGATTTCCAAATGGGTGCTCCGGTGTTTCCACAGCAGGGAGGCTAGCACCCATTGCTATTGGGTGCTAGACCACATGGAAACACATTGGGTACTTCCCTTAATCCGGATCTACTAGATCTACTTAATCCGGATCTACTAGATCTACTTCCACTAGATCTGGATTAAGGAATGTACCCATTCCTTAGATCCGAATCTTCTTAGATCTGGATTAAAGGAACGTGGTGGAAAAACACCCCATGTGCTCACATTCAGGTCAGCTGATGCTCCAGCATGCTGGTGTGTCTGGTCAGCTGACATGACCAGCACCATAGAGATGTAAATGGGCTTAGCGGAGCTAGGAAAGGTGATGGTAAGTGCATGTGTGGAATACTTTATCATGCTCCACACGTAGTCAGCCTGAGTTGGAAACTGCTCCTTGAAGTGCAGCTGTTCCATCTGGGAGCGCACTGTGGATTGACTAGTGAGCACAGTGCAGAAAGGCCCCTGATCACTGGACAGAATTTTATGTTGCTATTAAATATCAGTCTGTAGATTCTACTTTGAGGATGAAGAAAGAAGGCTAAAGATTAACACATTCTCAAGGTGTGTGCCATGCAGGCCAGTCTTGGTCTAGATAGAAAAATCCAGGCCAAGACCAGAGTTATGGATGGCACACATTAGGGGTAATCTACATTGCTTTGGCCAGCCCAGACGCAACTGTGGGAATGAAAATCCCCAGCCTCTAAAAGTTGCTGGTTGTGACTGGTTTGGGCAGGTGCTTAGAGAAACTGCCCATTTCCATGAGCCTGGCAAAATGGGACCAGATTCTGTGGGGATGTAGACTGCTTGTCCAGTCTCCCACAGGAAATGGGAAGACCACTTTAAATTGTACTCCCCTTGGAACAGACTCCAGTGTCAATTTTGCACCAGGAGCCACTCCAACACTTGGTCCCATCTCATGTGAGCAGGGCATTCCCCAGAAGGTACAGCCTCTTGGGAGGACTGTCTATCACATCCAGACTACAGTGATCTGGCATTGTGTTTTTCTTTTTGTTGTTAGTTAGATTTCCCTGTCTATCCTAGCCCTAAGATTTCCTCATGGTCACCCATCCCCATACTAAAACCCAACCTTGCCTAACTTTTCAATATCAGCTGTGTTTAGCAGGGTGTGGCCACCTGCTGTAGTGAGAAAGGATCACATAATAATTTTCCTTCCCTTGAGCCAAAATGTCAGGTTTATCTGGCTGTTATCTGCTACTGATGTATGGGTGTTTTGAGTCTGGAAGAATTGAATGGAATTCTGTATAATTTTCTTTCCAATGTGCAGATAAGCCCATAACCTTATTGTGATGCAATTCTAGTATACATAAAATCCTAAGTGGCTTGGGTCCCAAATTTCTGAAGGAGTGCCTCTTTCCATGCCATTGTGGTTGCACCACTCACAGTGGCGCAAAGTGTGGCATGTGAGAAGGCCTTCCTTGTGGTGGCCCCCAGGCTTTGGCTTATTCAATGTATATTTACTTATCTCCTCTGGAGATAAGTGAGGCACCAACGTTATAGATTTTTGTACCTAGTTAAAATATGTCTCCTCACCCAGGTCTCTGAAGCTTAGCTTTCCATAGTCCTGCTGAGGGGGAGAAGGTTATATTTTAATGCATTTTTATTCTGTTTTTATTAATATTTTAAAAATTTCATGTTGTGAACTGCCCTGGGACCTTCGTGTCAAGGGTGGGATATAAATGTAATCAAATGAATCAATAATCACTTTTGATTTTGCCCCTATAAGGCGAAATCATCTCCATTATTATTAGCATTGTTGATGAACTGGAATCACTATATTTACACAGATGCAATAAGTAAAATGCTTTCAGAAAACCTACACCATGAAGCCTCTTATGAGAGGGGTTTCACCCAGGGCACAAATGTAGAAGATACAAGTAAAGATGATACGCGCCTTGGAAAGCACCTTCTGAATGGTTCATCGATTATTTTTGTTCACTTATTTTTCAGACAATTATTCTGTTGTGACAAGGGGTCAAATATGCCCATTGACGGCTGTACATGTGTCTGAAGGATGGTGTTGGAGGACAGTGCTGGACAGATGCAGGAACTATAGAACTAGATCCTAGACACTTAGGCTGCTTTCATACTTAACATTTTAATCCAGCTTCAGTCCACTTTCAGAGTGAGAGAACACACCATCAAAATGACAAGCTGTTTGTTTTCAGCATTTTTGAACTCAGAAAACGCACTTTCGGGTTAGACAATGTGGGAAGAAAATTACTGGTCACTTTGCTGAAGGGTTCTCTCACCCTGAATCTGGATTAAAACCTAGATGCAAACACAGCCTTAGTCTAGTGACTTAGCCTGAGAGCCTCATGCCTCGGACCATGGTATACGCTTGGCCAGAACCCCACCCTTTCCCTTCAGTCTGTCCAGACAAGATGTTTGCCTCTAACCTCTATTCCATGGCAGATAATGAGAAAAAGGCAATTTACTCTGGAAAGGCCTCAGTAACAAGATAGGTCTTCAGTTAGCACCTAGAAACAAGAAGCATTGGTGCCCAACAGATACCATTTCTCCTTTCCCACTTCTCCCCACGTTAAAACAAAATGAGTCTTTTTTTTAATTCTGGAAGGAGAAAGGAAGCCCTGGCTCAGCTGACATCCAGTGGCTTGGGCTCAATTCACTGGAGGACGGAGGCTGAATCATGACTGATTGATTGGGGGAAATTGGGGGTGATGGGCCTCCTCTGCCACCCCAACTGTTTAAGCAAGTATTTTGAGTTTACCTGCAGACCTCTGAAGGCTAGGAATGAAAGTCCTTAGCCTCAGGGCCTGAGAGAGCGCTTTGAGTTCACTATGGTTCACTACTGAAAACGACCCCTTGGTAGTCCCAGAACACAGAGGTGTACTGTTTGCACACCCCTCATGTTCTGGATCAAGGCTCTTAGTTCCTCTGAGAGTACCGATTCAATGTTAATCTGGGTCTTGCTCTGTCTATTGTAGATGGAGCAGGACCAATGGCGGTGGGGCCTCCTTGATCCGCATTGACATGCAGAGGAAGAGGCCCAGAATCCAGACTACAAGGCTCCTTATTCTGGATCAAAGATAAATGCAGAAAGGGCTCTGGTCTCTGGAGTCCCACTTAAATACCCTACTGGAACTTTATACTGTCTGTGTACAGAGGGAGACTTATGTATCCTGAAAGCAACGATAATCAGTATGTATTGGAGTACAGTATGTTTTACACTGTGGTATACTATTAAGACAAGTCCATGCAGAGAGAAGCAAAGAAAATCCTTGTTGTGTTTGCACAGCAGTGGTGGTAGTAATGGCGGAGTGGTGAAAATGCTGCCAAAGTACTTTCTCTCACTCTGTCCACTTTTCATGACAACAAAAAACCCCGCCAAGCCAAAACCCTGCATTCTCCCCGCCCCCATCAACTAACTGTCACATGCCATGTTCAGAAACTGAACATGAGTTACAAATACTGAGAAAAGTCAGTTGAGTTTCAGATAAAAGATAGTATGAGAGTATGTGTCAGCACATGCATTTCTCATGCTAATAAATATACATCTTAATATAGCCACAAGGATGCTAGCCTAGAAACTGAGTGGGTGCATATTTTAAGAATATGATAAAATCTAACAGGGCAGGCAGCTGCACATTGCATTGCCAGCTTCACAATCTGCAAAACTACCTGATGTTATAATAAGTGTATGGGATTGGATTAATCCTTCCACTTGTTGTCGGGGACAGCTTCTACATGGTCCCTATGAACAGTGCTTGCTACTTCCTGGTGTGTGACATCTGCTTGCCAGAGCAGTGCCTGGGCAGCATAGCATCCTGGGAAATACTGCTGGCTGCATGGCCACTTTGCCATGGAGCACTCTCTGACACAAAAACTACACCAGGAAACACATCACTTTAAAGAGATCTCCCAAGCATTTCAGAGCCATGGATCACCCCAGCCTCCACCATGAGGACACTGAAGCTGTCTAGGTGGTATGTGAGACCAATTACAGTTGGGATACAACTCTGCTGATCCTTATTGATGTCTTGGAAGCTTTTAAAATCATTGAACATTATATCCTTTTGACTAGGTAATAAGAGGGAACAATTTTATAAAGTAGTACTGTTTTCATTAACTATCTCTGTGCCATATGATACAATTTTGTGATCCAAGCTATTTAGCATTTGTATGAAGGCTGAGGACACTCATCAGGAGTTTGGAGGGATTGGATGTCATCAATATGATGATAGAATTATTTCTCAAGAAGAAGACTTCCTTTTCTCACCCATTTAAGGGGGCTCAATGAGGCTGACAAAGCATTCTGATCTTCTCTCCACAACAAACACCCTGTGAGGTGGGTGGGGCTGTGAGAAAGAAAGAGAGCTATGACTAGCCCAAGGTCACCCAGCTGGCTTCATGGAGGAGTACAGAATCAAACCCCATGACTGCAAGATATGAGTCTGTCACTCTAACCACAAGACTATAATATCTTAAGCAGGAGAGACTGAGTGTACTGATTCTGTACCTGGATAGTGCTGGACTAGATGAGGGACAACAATAAAGTTGAATACTAACAAGACAAAGACTTGAAGTACCAAATTTCATGAACTGGAGACTTCGCCTGTTCTCAGTGTGGTTGTATTCCCTCAGAATAGCAGGTATGTAGGCTGAAGGTGCTCTTGGAGTCATTTCTGTCCGTGAAGGCTCAGGTAACCTCATATGGCTAGCAGTCTCAATCACCAGCTTCAGCTTGATATATCAGCTACACATTTACCTGGACAAAGATAGCCCAGCCCCTGTTGTCTATGCCTTGGTAACTACCCAGACTAATGTAATTTGTTCTGTGTGAGACTATCCTTATATCTCCTCCAGAAGTTACAACTGGTGCAAAATGCAGCAGCCCGGTTGTTAAGTGGGGTATCTACTTATGTGCACATCACATTTGGGCTTAAACAGTTGCACTGGTTGCCAGTTAGCTACCAGGCCAGATTCAGGGTTCCATGTTTGGTGTGTAAGGCACTAAGCAATTTGGGACCAGAGAATCTAAAAGGAAGCTTCTCCCTTGACAAAATTGGAAGAGTCATGAGATCATCTGTGGAAATGTAAGTGTCCAGACATGGGGTGGGCTGGCATGTACTAGCATTTGCTAGTGCAAATGCTTAGTACACCAGTGGGGAACCTCAACTTTTGGCATCCACAGACAGACGACAAAGTGAAAATTTCCCCGTTTTCTTCCTCTCTAAACTTAAACTCCCTTTCTATCCCCCTCTGAAGCCTTCTCAGCTCCTTTCACTCTAATCCCCATTTTCTCTACTACCCAGCACTAGAATCTGAAAACACTCTATGGAGCTAATGAGCAGGAGAGTAAGGACTGACAATGAGAGGTATTCTTTTACTGAAAGGGTAATCAGTCTGTGGAATTTTTTACCACAAGTCATGGTGATAACAACCATCCAGGATAACTTTAAGAAAGGATTAGACAAAATAATGGAGGACAGGTGTTATCAATGCCTACTAGAATGAATGCCTAGGAACTGCCTTCAGGTTGGAGAGACAGGCAGGATGCCTCTTAAGACCATTTGCAGGGGGAAGAGTTTGCCCAGAAGAAACTGGTGGACCACTGTGTGAGACAGAATGCTGGACTAGATGGAATGTGGCCCAAACCAGCAGAGTTCTAACTTTCTTACTTTGTTTCTTCCCTAATGTTTCTAACTTTCTAGATCCTGATAGCATCAACATTTTTATTCCAGAAGACTTTTTAACTTTGTATTTTATCTTTTTGTGTTGTTTTAATTATGTTTTATTTCATAATCTATTGTATTGTTCTTTTAATCTTGTACACCGCCTTGAATCTCTCTGTTGAGCAAAAGGTGGGATAAAAAATAAATAAATAAATAACTCCTTTGCCCTGCAAGTAATTAAAGGAGTGCCTTCTCCCGTATCGACCTGCCCGTGTTTTAAGATCTGGAGGGGAGGCCCTTCTGGTGATCCCTCCGCCTTCATTAATTAGGCGGGTGGGTACCCGGGAGAGGGCCTTCTCGGTGGTGGCCCCCAGGCTGTGGAATGGTCTCCCCCTTGAGGTGCGTCAGGCCCCTTCTTTGTTCCTATTCAGGAAGGCGGTGAAAACATTCCTCTTCACGCAGGCCTTTGGTTAAATGTCCCCCACACTTCCCCTCACTGAAAATCACTGATGTTTTTAACTTTTCTTGTATTTTTAAAACTGCATTTTTAAATTTGTTTTATTTTTGATACTGTTTTTATACATCTGTTTTTAAATGCTGTGAGCCGCCCAGAGACCCTCGGGTATGGGGCGGCATATAAATTTAAATATAAATAAATATAAATAAAACCATAATTTGTTTCCCTATTGTGGAAATCCATTTTGTCATCTCCCCCTGTTCCTCCCAACTTTTTCACTCAGCTTTCTTCCAGGTTTTGCTCCTTAGCTTTCTCTAGCTTGTCAGTCTCTGCCAACCACAAGTAAGACTTCCCTATCCACCCACTTTCCCAGGTTATATGGTAGATAGCACTCATATCCTAAAAGTGCCTAGGAACTGCCACCCCTGCAACAGGAACAGGGAAGTCAGAATGACTTCAGCAGTATCTCCTATGGAAGAAACACATGTTCCTTGCACATCTCTACTTTAGGCTTTATGTTGTGCAAATCTGGGCTTTGAATTAGGCCAAGAAGCTGTATGTCTACTCCATATCTGTCCTGAACACCTACAGTTGCACTTTTTTCCTACCTCTGCTACATTTAGTTCTCCATGTCATATGCTAAAGACTGAATTATATTAAAACCAACTTCTCTCTCTCCCTTTGGCTGCATCCATGCAGTTTCTAAAAAGAGGGGGAAGTGGTTCAAAACCAGCTTAAGAGGTGGTAGCATCCACATGCTGGTGACTCAGTTCAAATTAAAGGCCAGAAAAGTCACTTCACAAACCAATGAGGATTAGATATGGGATTACAACTCAAAGTATCTGCATGCTACTAAGTCTCCTTTTAGCTGCTTTAAAAAATTATGTGTAGATGCAACCCTAATGAAAACCCTGCTTGCTTGTATAAGACATATCTTTTCCAGTAATATTCTAAACATTGCCAGTAGAGGTCAGCAGAAAATATTAAATACACTGGTTGTAGAACAGCGCAGAATCTCTCTAATACTATGACTTCAGATACAACTGTCTCCTATTTCCACCTCAAAAGTTGAAAATAAAGCTTAGGGTCCCCAGATCCTGTTGTGGAACAAAAGGATCCCAACAACTTGAAGGAATAGATAAGTTCAATATCATAGTTAAAAACAAACAAAAACTACAGGAAGGGTAGGATTAATTTTAGACCAGAAGCAGGATGACGGAATAGTAATTTTGGAAGTAATTCACAGATTCACTGGGAAAAAATGTACAATAAATCTGGACAGAGGAATCTCATTTAGTGTTCTAATAGGACTGCATGCACACAGGAGACAGATGCCTGGTACAGGTCTGAGGGAAACAGTGTCTGGATGCCAACACCATCTCTGAAATGTAGCTTCATCCAAGGGTGCCTGAGGGTGCATCCAAGGCACCCTTAGAAGCCTCCTTCCCATCGAGTGTAGACTCGAAGAAGAGGAACTCACTTCGCTTTCAGCTATTCCAGGCAGGCCAAGCAGGGATGGGTCACACCTTTTCTCCAACTGGGTGGTGAGGAAAGTCCTCAGAAAAAAATTGATGCCCACTTTGGTGTCTGGCCTCCAAGCACTTAAGATGACTTCAGTCCTCCCTAAAAGTGAAGTGTGCCCATGGCCTTTGAATTCTTCTGAGCAAGCCTGGTGGAAGAAAGTTTGCCTGGATGCCAAATGAGAGGAATAATAAGAATGTTCCAGCTTCCATGTGATTCAGTGCATCTCAAGGCATCTAGCTGCATTTGTGTCCAGTCTACAGTTCTTGCACTATCTGAGGACTGGGATAGTCCAGGTTTCTGTTGATAGGAAGAAGACCTGGTGTTTGCTGTCTCTGCCCTGCCCTCCCACAAGGTGTAAGAAGTGTGGCTGTGCATAACTCAGACAAGGAAGGAAACCTGGCATTTGTTGCTTCTGCTCTACCTTCACTCAAGGTTCTGTGTAATTTTATGTTTTATTTTGTATGTAATTTTATATTGCATTTTTTTCTGTTGTCATCTGCCTTGAGCAATTGGTTTGGAAAGGCAGTATATAAGGGAGTGGAAAAGAGAGGCCTTTTAGCATCTACACGTGTTCCTACCTGCCTACGTGTGGATGGGGAAAGCATCCCAAGTGTCCACATGGGCTGGCTGGCCAGAGCCGGTGCCGTGTGCAGATGCACAAACAAAAATGGCTGACCTCCCGAATCACTTTTAGCATGACAAAGAATCTCCTCCCTGCTGCATCTTCAAAGCTAGGAAACATTCATTCTACAGCTTGGAAAAGAGCAAGGTGTTGAGGCACACAGTGTGTTCTCCCGCCCTTAAGTGCTGCCGAGGAGAATGAACCAACCTATGCAGCCAGTAAACTAATTGTAGCCTATATACTTCCTGAAATCAGTGCATATCCCACTGAACCTTCTTGTCACAGAGACTAAGATCAAAACCTGAGAAATCATGAAGCATCTAAAAAGAAATATCTATGTCCTTGCATCTTTGAGTTTCCAAACTATTGAGGTAGGGATGCCATAAGTCAGTTGGTCTCACAGCTGTCAAGCAACCTCTGGAACCATGCCTAAAATTCTTGGGTGGTCGAACCCTGTTTCACTTAGTCTGCCAGCTAGAATTTCCTCCATTAGTTCAAAGCAGAGCATACCTACCATCTGGCTGACTCCTGGAGGACTGCTGCCTGTTGCCTGCTGCTGCCCTGAAGAACTGCTGCCTGGGGTCATCTGTATGTAAGAGACTCCCAGGTCTTGCAGGACTAGGACCAAGCTCCCAGTCAGAGAGAGCTTCCACCTGCCACCTGCCTGGAAGTGACCATCTTTTAGAACACATCCACACCAGGAGTATGAAACACCAGAGGTATCCAGCCCGAAGGCTGGCATGGACGAGGGGGGAGAAGCTCAGTGTTTGGCTGTCACATCCACGCCAGGAGTATAAAACGCCAGAGGTATCCAGCCTGAACTTTGGATGGACAAGGGGGGGGGGGGAGAAGCTCAGCGGTCAGCTGTCATACCTGCCTTAT
>MTQE01003428.1:6348380-6362911 GCA_014337955.1 Aspidoscelis marmoratus
TGTCATACCTGCCTTATAAGTTTTTTATTATGATGTAATGTATTATTTGTTATCCCATAATTTATTAGTTATAATAATAGGCAATGTATTATTTGATGCTGTATTTTTTTTTCTGTATTATTTAAACTGCCTTGGGCAAATGGTTTTCTTCCTTTTAAGTTGTTGATTATATGTTGTTCCACCCTGTGGTGGAAAGAGTGTTCTAAGTATACATTATTATTAGTTTCTAGCTTACATAGCTTATTATTATAGTTGTATTTACTTGTTGTATACCCCTGAGGTATCTGCATTATATTTTTTTTCTATTTGTTGTAAACTGCCTTCGGCAAAATTAGGAAAGGCGGTATACACATAAAAATGGAAATGGAAAAAGGCAGAGAAACACATGCTTCCTAGCAAGCAGTAAGAGGGGAAATCTTTATTGATCTGGATTATTTTTGCTCTGACAACCATCAGACTTCTCAACACCGTTGGATTCATACCCAGGATGCTACTTCTTCCTTAGAAATAAAAAGTGACACAGAATCCTTTTGCCTGCTTTATTGAACACATACAATTTTTTTAATACAGTTCCAGGATGCAACAAACATCATGAAAATGTTATCACTAAGTATCTCTGACCTTTTTTAACAGACTGATAGTGAATCAAGGAATGTTAATCCAATGTTATGCTACAAAACCTAAAAAGGAGAGATTAAAATATTGTTCAGTCTTCACCCTAATGGAAGGGATATGGATTGCACATTTAGCTCACTCTAAGTCTATTTAGTACATAGATGTGTGATTTCTTTCCCCTCAGACCTTCACAGCAATGACTCTTATCAGCTTGAGGAGACATGTAAGACATTGATACAAAAACACTAGGAGAGGACTTCTTTGTGCTCTGCATGGATAATTTAGAAAAGTCTAGATTAATCATACGCCTCATTATTTAACTAAAAACTGTTTATGGATTCACTCTGTTAACTCCTATGTCTGCATTCCATGATAATGCAATGAAAGGACCTCTTAAAGTGGGCTGACAAATAATATTTATCTGTATCACGTAAGTAAAAGAAGTCAACCAGACCTCATCCAGAGTCTTTAAGAAACATCGGTGTTTCAGTTTTCCTTTCTGAATGGGTTCAATAGCCATAAATAATAAATATGGGATGAAGGGAATGTTTTCTGATAATCTCCAAATGTGGGTACTCTTTAGGAGTGAAATACCTCAGGGGTTGGGGAAACAGCTATGCATCATTCTTTCAAAGCTTACTTGTGTTCAGTCAAAATTCTCCCAAATAGTGGTCAGTAGTAATTCAAACTTAGTAACTTGAACTAGAATGAAAGCAGCTTGAATTTAAAGACTTAAGACTTCTGTTGATGCATTTATTCTGTCTGGCTCCAGATGCTGACCAAATATCTCTCTAACAAGTGATATTCTGGAGTATAGCATCTCTGGAATAATCACTTGTTGGCTGGACAGCGCAGAGGCCAGTGCTGTCTGTGAGCACTGTAATGACACATACATCCTGGTATTTCGTCCACATGGAATACCCAGAAATGCACAGTCGTGCACAGCCATATTTTTTTTGGCACACACATACGCACAGTGGTCATGTCTAAGATGGTGGCTCCCTCCATATGGTAAATTATACTATTATTTCAGGAACATCTGTCATCACAGTTGGATTTTCCCAAAATAGGCTTTACCAGGACTGGCGGTGGGGGGATATAGAGGGCCTATGGTGGGGTTGCCACAGATACGTGTGTGGCAACCCCACCACAGAAAGTGGTATAAATCACTCATCTGGATATGCCTATATCTTAGGAAAGTGTTTTATTTATACAGTTTATCTATTTACATGCCCTTTCATTTCCTTTTCTATATTACTTTTACATCCTGGTACATTCCTAGTTTTCAGCTCTTTACCCTTGAAATTCACCATCATCTTTGACATTATGCACTTGAATAATAAATGATAAACTGTCTGAGAATTAATGTATGCTAGCTTAGCAGGGTGTTATATAGAGAAATGACCTTGTACACTGCTGGTTATAGTTCAGTTGTGCCTGAAAGCATGGAGCGGTGTCAAAGAAGGTCCCTGTGCTAACAAAACCTACACTGGATTAGAAATACTTGCAGATAATTGGAAAGATTTAGTGTCTTCAAGGGCCTACAAGAATGGTCCATGGTTGATTCTCCAGCTAAAAAAGCAGGAGATGGAACAATAATACATTGGAAAGTAGCAGAATTCTGTTAGTGAAATGTCTTTGTTCCTAGTGAGGATAAATCTGGATGAGCTCAGCATTGGCAAAGCATTCAGTGCTAGAAAGGATATTTCAAAGCCACGAGCAGGCCAGTTCTTTATTGGGAATGAACAAGTGCTCCAGCTCCTTGTCCAAAGCCAAAGCCCTTGGGTCCAAAGTTCTTGGCGTAGCAGCCTGCAAGAGAAGAGAGAAGTTGCAGTTAAAACAGAGAAAGGCATGTTGGCTTAAGGAGGTACCAGAACTATTAAATGTCTTACAGCATGTCCTTGAGCAAACCCATAGACAACATATTACACCTGGCTTGAATTTCCTTATTACCAAGCAAATGGCTCACAATATTCAGTTACATGTAGTTTCTACCTATCTTGAAACTTTTATTTAATAACGTGCAGTTACAGGAAGGTGTCCAAGCTGGAGCAGGCCATTATCTCTGTATATACATGTGAATGTTGGAGAGACTGAGAGGGAAAGAGGTAAGCATCTCCCCACTATCCTCAGCTATTTTTTCCAAGGCTATAATTTAGAATAATCAATGCCATCAAGGAGAAATGGCGTAGGGAAAGAACTTCACACAGCACAACAATGTGCCTTTTTGTCATGGAATGTAACAGACAGGTATGAAGGTTTCCAGAGAGATACATATCTCAGAAATGGGATCTTTCCTGACAGTGGGAATACAGTGCCTTTATGGCTGTGTTACAGTGGAGCTGCCATATGTATCTGTGGCAACCCTACCACAGCTCTACTATATCCTCTCCTAAAAAGCGCAAAAGCCTATCATTAGAAAACCCAGCACCGGTGGTGAGCAGCAGTATATTTACTTGCCTTTTGGATGGAGCCACCATTCTTGCTCTGACCACTGAAATAGACAGTCACGTATGCATAAAGTTGGCAACGCACACTTCCAAGTATTCCATGGTAGCTGGATACCCAGATGTGTGCGTCACTAAAATGCACAAAGACGATACTGGCCATTGCACTGTCCGGCTAGCAACCATTATTGCCGGAGTGGCACTATTCCGCACTTTCACTTGCTAGTGGGATATCTGGCTGCCGCCTGAGGGCGACCATAGTCTTTACATAGGCAAGCTGAGAAAAAGCACTCTTTCCTTCTTAATCGTGCTGCAGGTCAAAGGACAGTTACTGATAATAAAGGACAGGCTGCTGAACACTAAAGAAGACACTTTGCTTTTTTGAATGAGGTTCCCTTAGCTCCTTGCGACCATCAAGGCAGAGATGGGATGTTGAGTAGAGAGCAATTCTATCTGACAATTTTCTCATGAGCACCACTGATGACACAGGATAAGCAAAACATTCCCAAGCTGCAATATTTACCTTTGCAGTAAATTTCACCATCCTTGTCAGCCAGCGTAGTGGATTCTAAGCTTTTCCCACATTTTGCACATCGGAAACAGGATTTGTGCCATGACTGATGACAACACAGGAAGCAAGTTATTACGAGTACAATCAAGAGCACAGTTAAGACAGTTTTACAAGGACACATAAGCTTACAGCATTACATCCTTCAGGCTCAGCTACACCTGAATTTAAATGCACATTTGAGCTTCATCTTTAGAGTGAAAGAACACATTGACAAAGCCATGAGACATTTTCCTTAAATACTCTCTAACACAAAGATGGATTTCTTGGAAGAGATAATGTGGAAGGAAATCTACTTGATACTTTGCTATGTGTTCCTTCACTCTGGAGGTGGCCTGAAATGTGGAAGAAAACTTCAGTGTACCTGGACCCTTTTTGCTTTGCTAGACCAGCATGTCCCAGTGTCAACACTGAAGGTCAGCAACCTATTTGACCATTATATAGGAAAAACCTTGTTAGATCAGCCCAAACATCCCTTCAGCTGTTACACCAGCTCTGTGGTAACAATTTCACTCCTGGACTATTTCCTATTAGTTCATAAGAAAATAAGCTTTGAAACTGTGCAAATGAAAAAGTGAATATTCATGAAATAGCACAAGCCACCGTCACAGCTAGTTCTTAGTATTTGCACTGTCCTTCAGGAATCAACCTCATCCAAATAAGTTGAATATACTGTGATACATTAATGGGGTTGGTGGCTTCTGGGAATATATCCCATGGTTTGTGTGTGTGCTTTTACCAGCTCTGATTTTACTTAGCTTCACTAAAGTGATCCCAGATTTATCCATTACAATATCAGTTAAGAACATACTATTTTTTATTCACTTTCTTCACACTATGCATATTTTTCAGTAGAAGCCAGTACTGGGGATAGTATTTCAAACACTGTTGGATTGGTTGGGCTGGGCTGGGCTGGGCTGGAGTGGAGTGGAGTGGAGTGGAGTGGAGTGGAGTGGAGTACAAGAAAAACAACAATCAGAATTGTAGCATTTTGTTCTTTCAACATCTAGGTGTTGGTGCACCTAGTTTAGACTAAACTCAACCAGATAACCAACCAACCATGAAAGCACTATTCAAGAGCCTCTACCGAAACTGGAAGATTTCTAAATCTTGGCATTTTAAGGAAGTGGATACCCACATCCCAACCATCTTTATCAAGTCACTCCTATGCTGAGCTCACTCTTGTTGTTAACTTTTAGCAGGCTATTTCAAAGATCAATGTATTCTGCAATAAAGGGAAGAGAAAGTTCTGAGTGTTCACCGCCACTGGACTCAGCTCTGGCTCTGCAACCCCTGACATGTCTGTTCACAGTCAGCATGAAGTGATTCCAGTTGCTGCTGCTATTTCCCTGGCTTGCTAGTGGGGTCCCCTCTGCAGAGTTGTCTCACACATTATGCATGCGTTACTTGCAACTAGTTTACTGTAAATGATTGTACACGGCAGATGTATGCTTGGGCGTTCATTCTGTGTTTGCAAAATATGAAGTTCCAAGCAACAGGTGTTACCACATCACATCTATTTTCCCAAAATTCACCCACTTCCAAAACTAAGCTTACATGCCGGGATTCAGGTCTTGCTCTCCTGGAACAGCCCATGCTTACCTTTCCAGCTCCAACCACTTTCTCAGCAGCATATACAGCCTGTCCACAGCGAGGGCAGCCATCAGCACCACCCACCTTCTGTGCAATCTTGGATGCATTGGGATTGTTGGTAGGCTGATGAGGTTGGGGCCTATGGAGTTCAAAGATAAATGAACATTTTGTGCTTGCCTACATGCATGGTGAAAGTCTCAGGGATTTATGGGGTTTATACCACAGAAGGAACAGAAAAGGAATAACAGTGGGCTATCAGTCTCCTGACTGATGTTATGGCAAAAGGCCACTCCTGATCTTACATGCAGGTAAATGAATATGACAAAACTGCATTCATTGAGGACTTCACAGAGAGCCAAGCTTGATAATTTTGAGCCACAGAATGTGTTTGGTACTTAATTCAAATATTGCTGGCATTGAAGAGAAAAATATGTTTGCCCACTTGACCCCTACAAAGAGCACATTCTTCAGGGTTTATGCCAAAACAAATTTCAGGAGTAGACAATGTCCTAGATAAATGCTAAACCCTGTGGCTTTCATCTCTAGCTCCTTTATATCTCATATATTCCTTCTGACTGATCTTGCTTTCATCTTCTGAGTCTTTTCTAAAAAAGCAAAGCTGGAGGTGTAATTTCAAGGACCAAAACCTATATATCAAGTGAAGATAAGTGGATGCAAGATCAGGAGCCACCAACCCTTCCTCTGCTTAAGAATATATCCTCACCTCATTCACACAACAGACTTGTGTTCTATTTACTAAAGATTTACTTTAGATTTACTAAAGCTACCCCTAGTGTCTTCTTCAAGGTTGCATTCATCAAATAAGGACTGACCTGGAAACAATCAGGTATCTGAAAGCTGTTTTGCATAATTTTGATCCCCCTCCTCAGATAAACATTTTTTACCATTGAAACCCAGCTATCTGGAGTAGTCATAGTTCAGTTTTAAAGTAACTGTCCAGAATGCAGGACTTAAGCCCCATCCTACTACAGATTCTAGTGCATCTGCCAAATAACTGCATGGATGTGTCCATGACGTCACCAAGAACTGACTCCGACCTGATTGTACTCAACAACAAAACTGCTCTTAAAGATATGTCACCCTACATATGTGTTTAAATAAATGTAATTTAAATAATGACCCCAGCAGTGAACCACCTCTAAGCAGCTTCACAAGATAATATAATTACTCTACTCGAATTTTAGTCAAAAGCAATGTTGAATCTACATGATATTTTAATAGTTAAGGCAGGGAGGCATGTATTGCCTTTTTTATATCAGTATAACTGATTAATTTTTGTGCTGCACACTGTGGAGATTACAATTTCACCAGCACTGTTGTTCATGCACTGTGTCCTCTTTAGGATTCTTTGATCATATCTAACTGTGCCCAATTGTAAGTGGGGAAGAAACCCCACTTATGTTCTTTTCACCTCTAAATCATTTGGGGGACACCCAAGTGGTTGCAGGTTAAGGAAGAAGGGGAAGTCCTTTCTTATCTGTTGTAAGAGTGATCCTACATTTTACCAGAATGAAGAAGAAAATCACAACTTACGGTTCATGCTTGATCCCCAGGCCTTCTCCCTTATCCATGCTCAAAGTTCCAGCTCCCTGGCCAAATCCATAGCCTTTTGGTCCATACTTCTTCCCATAGCATGACTTGCAGTAGATCTCCTCTCCGTGCACAGCAACTGTGGTGCTATCTAAGTTCTTCTTACAAACCACTACAAGAAGGGAGAGAAAAGATGCAAGGAGCAGAAGTCATTTAAAAGCTTTAAGTGGAAACTTGGTTTATGATTTATAGAGAGCCATTAAAACAGCTGCAAATACTACATTTGGTGAGATGTTGGAGACCTGCTACAAAATCTATTCTGGGTACTTCTGTGTTGTTCTTTTCAGAAGACACACACAGAGAGACAGAGGTGCTTAAGCAGTGGAAAAGAAATTAAACTTTCCTCCCACACTGTTTTACTAATTTTTTCATCATCTAACAAGGTTAATTGAAGCAGGTAGGCAAGAATTCAAACCATAGCAATGTTCACCTGATGCTACAACGGTGCACATATTGCATATCCCTGTTCCCCCACACTGTGCTATATGCTCTGGATAAGTGTGACATCCAGATAGACCCACACTCGTCCACTGTAAATAGACTCTGGGCTACTTTACCAGCAGAGTGACAGTAATAACTTCAAAGCTAGTTGCCCCTGCTCTCCTCCAGTTGCCCTGCAACCACTGTCACTCACATTGGACCTACTAAGTCCAATGCCAGTGGTCTGTACATGATCAAACAAAGGTAATGTCCCATGACAGTACCCTACTATCCCCAGCAGCACTCTTCCTCTTGCCATGTGACTGTTGCCTGAAAGCAGCAGCCTGAAAGAGATGCCTCAATTCCACCTACTATCTCCAAAATCCTTATTGGAGAGTGCAGAATTTGACGGATCCAATTCTAGGTGTTACATAGAAACTGAAGGAAAGAGACCTCTGATTTCACAGTTGCATGTTGATCACAGATACTGTTTTTTATTTGACTCACAACATGCCTTGCTGATTTTACTGAGCTTTTGTGTCCAGAGAGTGTTTCTTTAATCTTTAAGTCAAAGGAATCACTTTTTAATTCTTTTTACACAATACTGATAGTCTGAAACATTAATTCAATAAACACTCTTATTTGTGAATATAGAAGGGATGCAAGCATATACAGACAGAATTTAATAAACTGAGAGCCCTGTACAAAATTTGCATCCTGCATGTATTGAGTACAATGCATCCCTTAATACCATAGTGAATGTGGGATTACTCATCTGCTCCTGGTCCGTGTCACGCTGATCCATTAAACTGAGGCAATTCAGTCCCCATTCATCATTAGAGACCTGTTCTTGGAAACACATTTTTGCTAATCTATTATCCAGTTTTGAGGCTAATCTTCTAAAATATAAAATAATGGCCTCTAACACCTTCATCTTTATGGAAGATAATTCTAAATGAACCTAAGGGGCCAGAGTATTTTGCAGTAACGATAAAATTATTGTAACAAATTTATTTTGGATCACTCCTAAACAGTTTGAATTACTGAAGCCCCAGGTAAATTCACTATAATAACTAAGATAATGTCTTTGCCTGGAAGATCTTGAACACTGTCTCTATTGTGCGTCCTCCTTTTGACTGGAAGAATGATTAAGTGGCAAGCATGAAGCTCAAGGCTTGAGATTTTGCATTTAAAACACAAGTTTTCCATGTCAGGAAATGTCTCCAAAAGATGTATGCCTAAATATTTGAATGATTTGCTCAATACTTCTCCCATTTAATGATCATTTATGTCTTCTAGTTTTCTTTCTAATAAACACAATTATTTTAGTCCTTGCCTATTTTAATTATAAGATCTTTTCTTGCACGCTGAATTTCCACAACAAACTCTGCATCCCCATTTGTATCAGTGATAGAACTATGTTATCTGCATACTTTAAGGTAGAAACTCTCCTGTCACTGTGTGAATAAATCTGAGTCATACAATACTTCCATGATGTTGTTTATGTAAAAACTATTGTTTTAAGTATGTGCGTAAGAACTTCTATGCCTCTGTCTGTCTATGTATCCTATGATATGATATGACCTTCACACTAATCTATCTACGATCTGAATAAAAAGAAAACAAAATGAGGATAAAATATAGCCCTGTTAGAACCCTTTAGTAGAAATAAATTTAGCCATTAATGTACCCACTTGGTATATTCTCACTTGTAGGCTGGAATCTTTATGTAATTTGTGAATCAAATATAAAAGCCTTCTATCAGTATCCATTTCTAGAAACTTCTCCCATTATCTAATTCTGTTCACTGTATCAAAAGCTCAAGAATCTACAAAAGTAGCAAAGGCCCTGTCCCCATGCAATTGAAAGTCTGCTGGAACTCTTCTTTTGCCTCTGAGCGGCCCCATTCCAGGTTTACAAGGCGCTTAGGGAGCTTAGGAAAGTGAGACACCCGCGATAAAATACGTGCACTTTAAAGAAGAGTTCCAGCGCTCTTTCGGCGATTCGTGGGTTTTGCTCGCTATATCTGCCTTGAGGACGTTCCGTGGCAAAAGGGGCGGGGATTGCTTGCCTGCACACACAGCCAAAAAGCATTCACACATCTGAGAAATGCAGCAGGTTCGCTTCCTTTCCTTTGTAAAAAGAGCCAGAATTGCTCAGAATTGCAACATTGTTATCAAGTGATCTGTGAAAGCCTTAAAAGAGAATGAGCGAAGGATCGCGCTGCCGATGCCTGCAGCCGCTGACTTTGCCGGGGCAGAAAGCCTTTTCTAACAGAGAACTGAGTGAAAGTAAGTGCTGAAAGTGAATGAATGAGCGATCATCTGCCTTTGCTAGGGGCGGGAAGCCGTTTCAGGAGACGGAGATCTGGCTATTTTTCCTTTTAACAAGAGAGGGGGCGGGGGGAAAAGATGCCCGGAAAGAGAAGACGGCTACCATGGGGATGGAAAGTCCGTTTAGATCGCGGCTACCATGGGGGCGCTTATTCCGGAAGTTGAGGGGACTTTTAAAGTCAGCTATAACAGAGTGACGGCAGAGGAAGCCGAGAGGGGCTAATAAGTCTTTTGGGGACAGGGCCAAAGAGTCTTTTATAAAGTCTATTTATTGTTTTACTAAGATGTCAAAAGATATAACACTAACCGAGAGTTCAATAGAATTTTGTGAACATCTGCTTGTTCTGATAGTATTATTTTTTAATCTTCTGCCCACCTTTGAAATTTATGTAGTAAAGATCCTGCACATACTTTACAGCATATTATCTATCAGGCCAATGGGTCAGTCATTTGTGAGGTACACGTGGGAAATCCTGTGAGATTTCCCAGAGTTCCATATATCTACAGTTCCCATTAACTGTGGTAGGAACAGGTACACATGCCCCACGGACATGAGAACATGCCGGTATTGTTTTTCCATCCCACAGTATCCAGCATGTTAAGTTAGCGTAATTAAAAGCAGTTGAAAACCTTGATTTATATTTCCTTTCAAGATTTTGCTGCTCTGCTTTCACAGTGAGTCAGCTAAAAATAATATACAAGTTGATACTTGTGATCTTTATTTGCAAGTCCATTGTTGTTTTGCTGTTTTTTGTGATCAAATTTTTCTTACCAGTTTGGCAATGCAAAGGTGAGCACAACCCTCACAGATGTGCAGCAGGGACAACGGCAATGGATTGGGTCCTTGAGAGTGTCCTTGCATAAAATCTGAGTCATGGAATGTCATATAATCCAATTATACTAACCAGTGAGATGCCTTATTCAAAATTGTGGTTTTTAAGAAAATTGGTGTCCTCAGGAAAGTTGCGGAGTGTTGATATTGATGAAACTGCTGCTCCCAGTGATCTTAAGAACCAAAAGTCAGAACTACATACCTGCTTGCAGCATCTGTAAATGACCGCATGCTGGTATGCTTACTGGTATAGTATACCAACCAGGACAGAAATGCCCTGTAATTTATTTATATTTATATCCCGCCCCATACCCAAGGGTCTCTGGGCAGTTCACAACATTTAAAAACGAACATATCAAAACTGTATCAATCCTAAAAACAAGTACAAAATTTAACAAGCCAGCATTAAAAAATACAAAAACAGTTTTAAAACAGCAGTGTTTGCAATGGGGGAAGTGCAGGGAACATTTAACTAAAGGCCTGGGAGAAGAGGTACGTCTTCACCGCCTTCCTGAGCATAAACAGAGAAGGGGCCTGACGCACCTCCAGGGGGAGACCATTCCACAGCCTAGGGGCCACTACCAAGAAGGCCCCCTCCTGGGTGCCCACCCGCCTAGCTGTTGAAGGCAGTGGGATAACCAGGAGGGCCTCCCCTCCAGATCTTAAGACACGGGCAGGTTGATATGGGAGAAGGTGCTCCTTTAGATATCTGGGGCCCAAGTCATTTAGGGCCTTGTAAGTCAGAGTTACCACCTTGAATTTGGCTCGGTAGTGAATTGGCAGCCAGTGCAATTCTTTTAGAAGTGGCATGATATGAGTCCGGCTAGATGTTCTGGTTAGCACTCTAGCGGCTGCATTTTGCACCAGCTGCAACTTCCGAACCGTCTTCAAGGGAAGCCCCATGTAGAGCACATTACAATAGTCCAACTTGGAGGTTACCAGAGCGTGGATAACTGTGGCCAGGTCATCTCTGTCCAAAAAAGGTTTAAGTTGATGCACCAACCGTAGTTGGGAGTAGGCACTCCTGGGCACCGCCTCCACCTGAGCTTCAAATGTTAGCACAGAGTCCAGGAGTACCCCCAAATTTCGCACCTGTCCTTTTCCGGGTATTGCAACCCCGCCAAGGACAGGGTATCTCCCAACTACTTGGACCCGAGAGCCTGTAACACACAGCACCTCTGTCTTGTCTGGATTCAGTTTCAATTTATTGGCCCTCATCCAGCCCATTACTGCCTCCAAGCACCTGTCAAGCACTTCAATCACCTCTCCTGATTCAGATGGAACAGAAAGATAGAGCTGAGTATCATCTGCATATTGATGACACCTCACTCCAAATCTCCTGATGATCTCTCCCAGCAGCTTCATGCAGATATGTAATGTTTTCTCAAAGACAGTTTACATTAGAATGTGGACACCTATTATCTCTTAATGTCATAACCATTGGTTTAGAATGTGGAATCAGGAGTGCAGAAGGAGAGGAGTGGAGAAAAAGGACTACAACAGGAATGAGTGGGTTGAGATCAATGATCAAAAGTGCCAAGAAAAGTCACACTCCTAGTTACAAAGGAAGGAGAGCTAAATCTGGTTATGTTCTTAAGACCTTGTTGCAAGGAGTCAAGCTTTAAAGCTTCAGGAGGCTACAGCCAGCCTTTTCCAAAAACAAATGGTCTTACTCTTAAAGAATGCAAAAACAAAACCAAGAACTCTCCCCCAAGGAATGCTACAGTAGCAGCAGCAGCAGTGTCTATACCTTGCAACTAAATATGGGACTCCCAAGTCTGCTTCCTCGGCTTGTTACCAAATATGGTGTTTTTCTTCCCTGGCCAGCTTGGATCTACTGAGAGAATTAACAGCAGGGAAAGCATTGAGATGTGCAGCCCTGAAAGGAGGATTGTCAGAAAACCTCCAATAGAAATATCTGACACTTCTGTAAGTGGCTTGGAATGGAAATCTATGCAGCTGTAGCATAATGTTCTGTGAATCACTATAATTTAAACGTTATGGTTTCAAAAAGAATTTCTCATTGGTTTAAAGATGTAACCTCAGCCATTTACAGGAGAATCAGCTCTGATCAAAGTATATTCTGATGCGAAGTTTTCATTTTGAGCTTTGCTCTCTTATCAAACCCATCATCTATGAATCATCTCTACAAACCTGTGACAAGCCACTTCTAAATTCCTTATTTGAGTGCTAATCCACTACTTTGAATTCAGGACTTTGCTCTAACACTCTGATGCAGAGATTTAATAACATCGAGCTCAGAAAAGCTAAACATATTTTCAGGGCTTGTGTTACAGGCAGCTGCTAAGCAAATCTATACACTTCAAAAAGGAATCTGGTGTTTGTTTTTGAGTAATTCAAGCCTACCACTTCTTATTTACACTTCTGCCCCTTATGGTTTAGTCACTGCTGAACTATGCTGTTGTCTATTGTAATCAGTGAAACAGGAACTGATTAATTACTAGTGTGTTCCTACCCCTCCTGGTCAGGGTAAAAGTAGCCTATTATTATTCACAACTGTTGAGGAAGTTCATATGTCTTGAATTTTCTCCCTCACACAGAGGTCAGATCCTGAATATCTTTCCAAGCAACTAGAGATTAATTGCAAGCAATCACTATATCCTCTTTATTTAAATGGTTTAAGATATTCCTATTTTGCTATGTTCTGTTGCCTGATTATTGTTGAAGACTGTTAATCTCTTGAAATTTGTTTCTTTCATAAGCATTATATTACACTGCTCTGTAAGAAACCTGGTGTAAAATTTTGTAAAGAAATGATGCAACTATTTATACTATCTCATCTTACAGCTGTAGCATGGATGACAACAAAGTTCATTGTTTCCTCACTGGCAGCTCTCCAATGTAGGCTTCAGCTCTCTAGAATAATCAATGGTGTGATCTTTAGATCCTTTAGTCCCTCTAATCGAAACACATTACTCTTCACTCAGATAGTACTCAGCCTACAGAAAAGTGGGCACTGACCAAGATTATGAAATCAAGTCCTAAGTAAAATGTTTTGAAAGAAGACGAAGATTTCTTCTTGATTGCCCTGGATGACATGACATGACTAGAATAATGTGTGAAAGTTGCAGCTGATTTCGGATAAACATTAGAAGACACTAGTATGAAGAACTGCGTAACTGAATGCTTTGGGAGAAAAGATCTCTTTATAGTGACATTTAAGTAGTGGACAGACAGCTTTTTGTTGCAATGCTGTACCTTTACCATAATTTACAGATCTTGCACTGCACAATTCAGAGAGGACAGTTATCCCTTGGATGTTCTGAAGGACTACAACCAACAATTACAACATGCTCTGTAACTTAAAGCATCCCTTTTTTCAGGCTTGGCTAAAAGTTTCATATAAAAACCTCTGCATTCCCACATGGACTAAAACAGGAAAATTAAAAGCAGTGGCTCTGGTCACAGTTTGTTTGTTCCTTAATTAAGGACTAATTGCTGATAATGGAAACAGGAGTTAAAGATGAGTAAAAATTAAAAATTTGGATTGTTTTACAAAGGAAACATTGCTTTGTTTCTGAATACTGTGACTCCAGCTAAACCCGTCTCCCAGCTGCTGAACCTAGGTCAACACAGCTCTGCTAAAATGGGCAATTTCCTCTCTGCTTTGACAACTTGTTTACATGTATTTCCTTCTGCTGGCTATTGCTTACTTCCTTCAAAAGCTAAGTCTTAATGCACATTAATTTTCACGCAGGCACAATAGAGCACTGAGTGTTTAAATAAGCACAGCCACAGTATGAAAGGGTACCAAATATATGCCTAATTCAGCATTCTCTTCCTCTTCTCACAGTAGCTAACCAAATGAGTATAAAAAGCACACAACCAGGAGCATCTCACTTCTCCCATTTAACAATATACAGCAATACAGTTCTGATGCTAGACAAGCAGCTGTTTTAGTAACCACTGATAACATTATCCTCCAAAATTGTGTCTAATCTCCTTCTGATCCAGGGGCTGGAATACATCACAAAATCAGGCTACAACTTCGAGCCCTCTTCAGCCTTGAAATGCAACATTTAAAAGGTGATCCAACTGAAGTATATAAAATCATTCCCAGTGTGGAAAAGGTGGATTAAGTAAAAAAAAAA
>MTQE01003428.1:6364830-6377213 GCA_014337955.1 Aspidoscelis marmoratus
ATCTTCTTAGATCCGGATCTAAGGGCTGCAGTGGAAAAACACCCTTTGATTCATTGTGAAACTTTAACATTCAGTTCTGCTGCCTGGTTGAGTCTACATTCTACTATTCTGCCAGAGGGTGAGGGTGGAGTTGTATCTAACTACTTTTTCCATGGCATTTGTAATTTTATACTCAATTAGTTCCCTGCTCACTTGTGCTTTTCTTTGAATATTTTTTTTTAAAAAATCCCACAAGGATTGTGAATTTTTCTCATACAGAAGTTTCCTTGGCTGTTTCATGTGTTTAACTTCCCCTGTACCTTTTTCCACTCCCTTTTGAAGCTGACAACCAGAACTGTAAAATCATTTTAAGAACAGTCACCCTTTAGATTACTATAAAAGCATATGATATCTAGCAGTTTTATTTCAATCCTGACTAGGGAAGATTTTCAGATTTAATATTCTTGTTATAGATGTACTTTCAGTAAATAAGTAGTCACTATAATACCCCAAAACAGTAAACTCAACTACCATTGCAAAACAATCTTAGAACCTAAAATATGCGCCCCTATACATGCTGTAGCCAAAATCACAGTAAACTCAGTAAGACTTGCTTCTAGGTAAACCTCTCCAGGTTTGCACACAAAGAAGAAACAGAAACTGTTAGAACTACGGAACAGAAAGTTTTAAAATTATACACAACCTTTACTTTTGACTAGAAGAGAGTTTCATATAACTTGAAAGCAGACATGGATAACGTACCAATCTAGGGAATTCAAAATGTTTCATCAAAATATTTGATCCTTCTTAAATTATAATGAAGAAATAGTAAATATTTCTTGATATTTTTGACTCCTTTACTCCTGAATAACTTGTAGATAAAAATATCAATGTAATGGCTAAATGTGACTAGTTATTTCTTGCCTGTGTCCTTTGTCAGGTCTATCCACCATCAAAAATTTATCTTGCTTAGATTGTACTGATGTTGTATGTGCCTCTATATGCTGCAGAGTTCATAGTTTATGGAGGTAACACACTCTTCAGAGTAAGAAGAATGTATGATTTTTAAAGTTTTTATCAAGGGTTAACATGCAGTATCTAGCTGCTAACTCTACAGTAAAGTAACTACAGCAAGATAATTCTGTTTTGCAGAGTAACTTCTAGCCTAGACTTGCTAGCATTTTAGTATCCAATAAAACTTGAAGTTCAGAAAGCAGATATTCTCAGGATACTGTATGTCATATAAAACAGCACTCTGGCTAGATGTCTTTGTTTTTAAAAAGCTATAAGCCCACAACCATCTCAAATATCTGAACAAAATGTACTCAAACAGCCCCTGTTACAAACAGTTCATCATTTTCTTTTTCTTCTTGCCAAGGACATGTCCAGGAAAGCAAAGACAGGTTACTTTATGATATGGTAGGAAACTTGACAAACTGAATGCAACATGCCACTACCATCAGGTGAAGGAATCCCAGAGATGTTTGCAAGAGTAGTTCACCCAGAAGGGTGTCGAAGGACCATGCCTGAATTTGCTGATTTTCTTTGAATTTGCTGTTTGGTCCAACCTGGAAGTAAGTCCTCCCACATAAGACCAAAGAACATTTGCAGTGAGCTCAGCAAAATTTCAGCTTTAGAACTTCTTCTGGTACATCCGTCTGGCACAAGTAATTGCTGATACCCTGGCACGTACACAGCAAACACTTCCAAGGGATACTATACTTACTGCACAAGAAGCAGGATTTGTGGAAACTGTTTCCTTCACACTGTACCTCCTCCGCAAAGTACACTGTTTTCTGGCATACACCACATTTCTTTCCTCCACCCCAGTTCGGCATCCTGTCAAGGGGGCAAATGAGAATTATGTAAGAGCACTGAAGACAAATTGAGGTGAGAAGATACAAAAGTGCATCAGAATTACAGAGTCTGAAAGCCTGATAAGGTCCAACCAACACAGTACAAGAAAACACTTGTAAGGTGTACAGACAGGATAGCAACTTGTACAGTGGTACCTCGACATACAAGTGCCCTGACATACAAGTGTTTTGAGATACAAGCCGCCAAGCGAGTGATATTTTGCTTTGAGATGAGAGCAAGATTTGAGATACGAGTATGTAAATACAGTACAGTACATAACAAAAACAACTGAGGTGGTGTTTTGGGAGCTGGAATGGATTAATGGGAAAATTGCTTTGAGATACGAGCGATTTGACATAAGAGCAAGGTTACGGAACGAATTAAACTCGTATGTCAAGGTACCACTGTACTTTAAAATATTAAGGGTTTTTACTTCATCATCAGCACTTATCTGGGTTTCTTGTTTTGTTTTTCCCTGTAACATTGCAGCTCAGCACACACGCGTTTGATAGAGGTACTTTCACATTTGCAGGCTGATCATATAAAGAGGGATGAAGGCAAGTTTGCACCACACTGTATATCATTTCAGTTCTCAGGAGCTTCCTTCATTTGACACAGTTTTCTCCATGTTTAGCATAATTTTTTATAGAAATACTATTATTTATTTGTTTGTTTGTTTGTTTGTTTGTATTTCTATCCCGCCCTATACCCGAAGGTCTCAGGGCGGGTTACAATATTATATTAATCTGCCCTCAGGCTTACAATCTAAAGAGACAAGATACAAAAGGAAAATGGTGTGGGAGGGAACAGGGGTGAGAGATGAGTCAAATAGACAGATGAAAGAATGCCACATACTCAGAATATCTTTGCCCAGGGAATCACAGAAGAACATTCAAAGTCTGAAGAAATTCAACATAAAAGACAGTACTCAAGATTTAAAGAAATTTACCCTATCCATAAATTATGGATACTCTCTGTTTTGCATTTAAGCTAAAGGAATTTTACCCTATGCTTGAAATATGAAATTTGGATGCACAGGTAACTCTCATACTTTCACATCCCTGTGACAAGAATGGGGAAAAAGTGAGGTCTGTTAGCCTGAAGATCTACATTATGTTTTTAAAAATTCTGCCAGAATATTGCAGCAAGTGGTAAAATATAGACAAATGAAACAAGAGGGGAAATTACTACTATAAGCAGTGGTTGGCAAAATGGAAATCTCCATGTTTCTAACACGGTGACTAGAGCCCCCTGGTTTTGCAGGTTAACATTTCTTCTATGAGAGGAACATAAGTCAAGCATTATGACAAACAAAGTGATTTTTCCTTTAGCTGCAGATGTTGCAGGGAGAATTGTACTCTTGGGCCACTTAAGGTTCTAAGGCTGTTTCCTAATGGTATGGGTACCTTGTGCAAGGCTGGACCAATTCAAGTGACCCACCACATGATTGCCTAGTCTGCCCCTGACCTACTCCAAGGGCTGATTTACACTGTGCATGGTCCCTGCACCATACACTTTGAGCAAGCTACGGTACCATTTTCACACCATAGTCTGCTCCTATGCCTTGTCCAGTGTGCATGGCCTCCCAGGTGATCCCTTGGGTCAGTCATCGACCAGGTCCAAACACAGTTTAATAATCCACAACCTTTTGGAGAAAAACGCATAGTATCCAAGCATAATATTGTACGTCAAGGATACAGGTAGTCTACCACTTCTTCATATAAAGGACAGAATTAACAAAACAGAAGGATAAAGGACTCTTTCCCACCAAAAAAAAAAAAAAAAGGAAAAAAATAAGCAACACTGAACAAGGTAGGAATGGTTTCAAAATATAGGAAGTACTGCATGCATAAATGATATACGGATATAAGTTATAGATGCTTAATATTTCAGGTCCATGAATGGGATAGTATAGTCTATGTCAGCCTGGGGAAAGTTAGGAGATTGGATGTGCCACCTGATTGATGCTGGATATCTGGGTGAAGGACTGGGTATCTCTCCATTGATGGGCAGGGGGAGTAATAGCGGTGAGAGACTGAGTGATAAGATGAAGAGAAGGAGCAATAGAACTATCAAGGCTCCCACTCCTTCAATTATTCCTCGCAGCCTTTCAAGCTTAGGGGCAAAATGTCAGCCATTCAGTATTCTCTGGCTGCTATTGATTATTAGGACATTATGGAGTCAATCTCCTTTCACCCATGGCTTTATAGTGAATGATCGCGGTGACCTGATATGCATCACCGACACCTGAGTGGACAGTAAAGGGGATTCCTAAGTTCCCCAAGCTCTATCACCCAGGCTAATTGATATAGTACTATCTTAGACTGGCTGGACTAGTGGGAGTGCTGTCATATTCCATAGAGACTCCCATCTTTTTCCACTGGATGCCTGAAGTGTGGCAGGAATGTTGTTTATATATTGTCCACCCAACTGCCTAGCAGTCTTCTTACTATCTTGGATGTTGGAATGTGGACCCCTAGCACAACAATGTAGGGATGCGCTGAGCTCTCATTTATCAAACGTAAATATATGGGTTAGAGGGTGTTTAGTGCATTACCTGCAGGCATGCTTGAAGGATATAGATTACCTAGACCCATTTCAGTCTGCCTTCCTCTCACCCATATGGATGCCCTTTGGAGAGAGACAGGGCAAGTGCAACCATGTTAGTCTTGGATTTCTCAGCAGGTTTGGATATTACTGAGCACAGTATCTTACTTGAGCAGCTATAAAATTTAGGAGTTGAGGGCATAGATCTCTGTGGCAGAATTTAGTAAGATAATTATTTAGGGTAGTAAAAACCAAAAGAGATTGCCAAGAGCTCCAGAGGGATCTCTTAGCATTGGATGAGTGGGAACCAAGTGGCAAATGTGCTTTAATCTTAACAGGTGCAAAGTAATGCACATCGGGACCAAAAATACAAATTATGTCTATAAACTGATGGGGTCTGAGCTTTCTGCAACACATCAGGAAAGGGATCTCGGGGTTTTGGTGGACAGTTCAATGAAGGTGTCAACCCAGTGCGCAGCAGCAGCAGTGAAAAAAGCTAATTCAGTGCTGGGAATAATTAGGAAGGGAATAGAAAATAAGTCAGCAAGTGTCATTTTGCCTCTTTATAAATCTATGGTGAGGCCACATTTGGAATACTGTATACAATTCTGGTCAACACACCTCAAAAAGGATATTGTGGAACTGGAAAAAGTGCAGAAAAGGGCAACCAGAATGATTATAGCTCTGGAACACCTCCCTTATGAAACCAGGCTGCAATGTCTAGGCCTCTTCAGTCTGGAGAGATGGCGTTTTAGAGGGGATCTGATTGAAGTTTATAAAATTAATCATGGTATAGAAAAGGTGGATAGGGAACTTTCCTTTTCTCTATCGCACAACACTAGAATCAGGGAGCACTCTATGAAGCTGATCCAACAAGGGGAAGTATTTCTTCACCTAGAGGGTCATCGGTTTACGGAATGTGGTGCCAGAAAAGGTGGTGACAGCTACCAGTCTAGATGGCTTTAGGGTAGGATCATACAAATTTATGGATGACAGATGTATCAATGTCTACTAGAATGAACGCCTAGGTGCATCTTCCAGGCTGGGGGGTGGGTGGGTGGAGCGGGGCGCTTCCAAAGCCATTTGCTGGGATTTGAGAGCAGGCAAAAGTTTGTCCTTGTCTCTGCTTGAGAAGCCCATGAGCATTTGGTGGGCCACTATGTGCGACAGGATGCTGGACTAGATGGGCTGTGGCCTGATCCAGCAGGGCTTCTCTTATGTTCTTATGGTGCCATTAGTATGTTGAGACTTGTCATCTCCATTCCACCTGAGTCAGGTGAGGTAGTCCAGATCCTGAATCTCAACAAGATGCAGGTGTTGTGTGCTTCAGGCTTTCCAGTGAAGTAAGTGGAAAGTTGTCCTCTTCTAGACAGGGATGCACTCTCCTGGAAAGAACAGGTGCACAAAAGTTTAGGAATACCCCTAGATCTTCTGCTGACGTCTGGGTTTCAGATAGCAGAGCTGACTCCATCTTAAGTTAATTAGAGGGCTGAAGTGATTCCTGGACAGAGATTATCTGGCTACAGTGATCCATGCTTTTGTAACCTTCAGGCTAGATACTGTAATGTGCTTTATGATGAGATGCCCTCAGACTTGAAACTAATGCAAAATGCTCCAGTCAATTTCCTTACAGATTTCTTATTGGATACATATTACCCTGGTCCTCAGAATCTGCACTGGCCATCACATCACTTCTGGGCTTCATTCAAGGTTTTAACTGTGACCTATAAGGCCTTGATCAATCTGGGACCCAAACATCAGAAGCAATTCTTCCTTCAGCACAGGTCTGTCCATCATAAGATCTTCAGATTGGTCCTCTTGGCAACACCATCCCTCTCTGAGACGCTGGAGTTATGACTAGAAAGAAAGACCCCAGACTCTGGAACAGCCTTTCAGATACAGCAGGAATATTCATTGATTAGCTTTTGGCATTTAGTAAAAATGGTTTTATTCACCCAGGCTTTGGATAAATTCATTTTGGTCTTCTCAGTCCCATTTTACCTTTTTTGGGGGGAGGGCAGGTTTTTAGATGATTTTTATGATATTTTTACTCTTTTTGTAATCTACCCTAGGGTTTCAGTGTAGGGTGATATAAAGATCAAATACATAATATATCATTTTCTTAAGCTCCTTTGTGGCAAAGGACTAGTGCCTGGTATGTTAAAAACAACAATTAACATAATGTTTTCTTTGAGTTAAGGAGGAGATGAAGGGTAAAGAGCTAATGAGTTTCAACTCCATCCACAGCAGAAATAAACAATTTCTTTCTGGCTAAGAACAGCTGCTTCATGTTGACAGGCACTAAGCCAACAGTTCTTTTTTACAGCTCATTTTTTCTTTCTACACATCCTCCTCCTTCTCACACTCGTTTTCTAAAGGCTTTGAAACGTGGGGTGAAAGGCTTTTACCAAAGGCCTGCACCAAAGAGGGGAGCTGAAATTAAGCTAAGACATCAAATTAGGCTGAGAACTGCCACAGTGAAGTCGTCCACCAATTATCTAGATCTTCTAACGCTTTAGTGCTTTTGGTGAGGATGCGGCAGACAACTGGCCATCCCCACCTCATGCTCAAACATGAAAGGAGTTTGTTCTGAAGAACTTTTGCTGACACTGTTTTTGACAAGGAATACAGTACAGACCATATGTGATGCCTTAATCTTCCTGAGCTGTATTCTGCATACAAAGGCTCACACAGATATACAATAAGGCTACCAACCTTCCAGCACTGACCCTGAATGTCCAGGAATTCATTTCCAATTCTGGAATTGCCCTGACAGCAATCCTATAGATGAGAACTTGAAGACATGGAGAGATGATTAAGCATATGCTGTTTGATCAGGTCTGTTCCGTGCATTCATTTGCTATGCCACACCAATGACTTCTCCCTCATCTTCTGAAGAGATGACAGCTCAGATAGGTCCAACTACACCTACTTGACTTGCTCCTCATTAACTTGGGCTGAAATGTGACCTGCTTGCCACGAGTGGGTTCTGTGACACTTTGCTACTCCAATGTATACAGGATCTATAAACCTCTATAATCTCCATACAGTCAGCCTCAAATTATTTAGAGTTAGATGCATCTATAAAGCTGATGCACAGGAAAGTTAGTACCAATAACAGGGAGTATTTTTTTTCACCAGGAGAATAATAGGTGGTGCCAGCAATCAGCCTGGATAGCTTTAAGAAAGGATTAGACAAATTCATGGAGGACAAGGGTATCAATGGCTACTAGAACGGATACCTCCAGATTGGAGAGATAGGAAGGCCATTTGTAGAGTCAAGAGCAGGTAAGTGTTTTGCCTTGCCTTCTGCGCAACAATGCCCAGAACAGAGGCCCACTGTATGAGCTAGGATGCTGGAATAGATGGGCTGTAGTCTGATCCCAGAAGGCTCCTCTAACGTTCGTACCCAGTAGTTGTTTGCTTTTTTCATAGGATTTTTGAACCTTTAACAGCTGTGCTCATAAGACTGAAAAGTACCTAAATGTTTTCCCACTGGTGTACTAGGATGGAAAAAATTCCTTATATTTTGGAATCTGATTTCTGGGCAGATAAAGATAGAGAACCTGTGCATGAAACAAATTTTAGATTCAAGCAGATGACCTGAAGTTGAAGATCAGTTGGCTCTGGAAGATATGATTTCAGTGGGTGCAGCATTTTCCACCTCTCTGCAAGACACAGCTACTAAAATTCAATTTTCTACATGACCACTCAAAGTGTAAGAGCTGCAACCATCTCAACATGCCAGTTTTGAAGAGGTCTTAATAAATGGCAAACAGAATCTTACACAGAGTACTTCAAACTCTAAGAAAACTACACAGACTAAAGGGCAGGTTGCTGCTCCTAAGTAACAACTATACACACCAGGTTTCCCTCAGCTGTTCCAGGATTTCAGATAACCTTTGAAGAAGGGGATTATCCTATTTCACGTCTAATAATACACACTGGCATGTAAAATCCACCTATAATTTGCCAAGGAATATTTAAGAAAGATAATTTTTAAAAATAGGATGTAGGGTGATTTTAAGAAAAATTATTTGGAAAAAAGTCTTATATCGCAAAAAGTACAGTAAGTTCAGTAGCAATCCAGAGATAAAGGAGTTTTGTAGTTATAGAATGACTCCAATTTAAATATTTACTTCAGTGGTCTATCTCACTGGAGGCTTTCGTTCTCATTTCCTGCAAGACTGCTTTTCATGTTCTGGGCCTCTCCACCTCAGCCAAGTCATTCCAGCTGGGAGCCTTGAATTGCCTTAAAAGGAGATGTGGTTGTGAGTGTCTCATTTCTTCCTGCTGTGGCATAACCCCAGTGAGCAATTAGGAAAGAAGGCCAGCCCAGCTCTCATTTAAAGGGAGCTGTAAGTATTTCCAGTATGAAATTTGCTCAGTTTCTACAGGTATCACAGAAAAAAAAATGGCAACACAAGATGTTCTTTTTTAAAAACAAGAATTGAAGGGAAAATTTAACACTTGCTGGTTCACACATGACCAGTTATACCTACCTTTTTTCTTGTTTTAAGATTGTTTTTGCTGAAGGGTAACAAAGTGGCACTTTTACTTACTCTTCTCCCCATCACACACACACCCCAAAAAATATCAAAAAGATTGTGATAAGGTGCTTGGGCCATCACAGCACAATTCCACACCACCAGCACCAAATAATAACAAGAAAATGCTCAGCCACATAATCAACTTGCTATTAGCATGTTCACAACACAGCCAACTATTTATTACTATTTTTACTTATTTCAGATATTTATATGCCACTTTGCATTACAAATCTTAAAACAGTGTACTGAGGGAAAATAAAAGCATGGGGAAAACACTTTTAAAAGTCCCCAGTGAAAACCATACATTAAAAACTGAGTAGGTTAAGGAGAGGACTACCACTCACACATGGAATGTTTCTTGGATTTCATGTTTTTTTTTCCACTCACACATGGAATGTTTCTGTGAAGAGATGTGTCTTTTATCTTTTCTGCACTTGGAATCAGTGGGTTTGGAATAGCCAGGCCTGCTGGTTCCAAAGAAGGAAAGGCATGGTCTGGAACATCTCAGTTTGCACAACAGTGTTGCTCCAGACCAGTCCCTGTCCCGGTCTTCAAGCACCTGTGGGAAAAATACTTCTAGCCTGGAGCCCCTGGGGGATTAATTTCATTGGCATGCATTGATGTGCTGTCAAACTGCATCCTGGTATTGCCAAACAAAGAGGACACTCAGCTTCCCTCATCAGATGCTTAGCCGCCTGCATTAGTGCAGGAAAAAACACACACATGAAATCCAAGTCATGATCAATCAGATAAAACATTTCAAGGTGAAATAACTGAGTATGAAACTCTTATGTAAGTGGTATAAGATTCTGGCCCAATTGGCATATACTATTCCCAATATATCATCCAGGTGCTGGCACGGTTGTGGACAAAAGGGTACATATCACCACATGTGGTGGTTATGTCCCCAAATAATAAAATTTTGGAAGACTATTACTACTGAAATCCAAGAAATCATGGGTATACATTTTGGATGTTATCCAGAACTATGTCTATTGCAAAATTATAAAGGTTAAAATGGAAGAGATGATCAGAAATCTGTTAAATCAGTTGCTGATGCTGCCATCTCAACAACAGCAAGAGCATGGAAGGATGTGGGAAAATGTGAAGTTGAGCTATGGCATAATTATATTGCTGACCATTTTAAATTTGATTTTTATAGACATTGGCAGATGATATGGAAGTACAGAGTAGAGTATCAGTCAAAGAGAATTGGAAAGTCTTATTCAGTTTTGTTAATAGACTAGGAGTGACGAATGTATTGAGTAAAGAACTAAGTTATGTGATAAATAGCCTTAATAACCGAATTATAAGATCCGCATTGAGTGAGAGAGTTAAAGAAGGGGGGAAGAGAAAATGAAAAATTGAAATATGCTTGAAATTTGTAATGCAGATGTAAAATGCATATAAATACAAATATTGCAGAGAATCAAGAATAAGTGAAAAAATCCAAGTCACTAACAATCCTTTTAACTTCAGAAAGAGTAACTACTAATAGGAGTTTTCATATTTCATCTCCAGCTGTCATAATCAGAACAAATATCTTTGTCTAAAAGGGACGGTACCATTTTGGAATACCTATACTATATTTGAATTCTGTGGGGTAAAATATTAACCTCTCTGCTCACAATGGACTTGAAATAACTTGACTTCCTGGCTTCCAAATTTCTGCGCCTTGTGTTAGAATAAACCGTTAGTCCAAACTCTTAATTAATAAATCAAATGCCTAGAAGAATACAGTGATATATTGAAAACTAAGTTATAAATCTATCTATTGGATTTTAAATCTGTTGTAACCTGCCCAAGTTGCTCTTTAAAAGCTGGTTGCAGTACTCCATCCATTCCACAGTGAAGCATTTCCTACACCCTGGACCCAACTGGTCACACACCGAAATATTGTTCTAATAAGCCAGGATGGACAGGGATTGGGGAGGCATGTTGTGGTTCTAACAGCTCTGAAGTCCTGGCTCCATTTCATGAAAAACTAAAAGTGATTCTACAAAACTGGACAGAACAGTGCCCTGGCCACCTCACCAGACACTGCGTCAAAGGCAGCATCCACATCAGCATGAAAAGGAGCAAGTCTACTCACAAAATACCTTGCAAACCTACCATAGCAGGTTTCTGCAGACTCTAGCACTGGATTTAGCAGGGCACACAACAGCAATCCCTTTGCTGCTCTAGAAAGTTCAGCTGGCTGCCTACTTGAGAATAAAATGTAGGACGCATACATAGTAAGCCTTCTTAGCTATTTAGGGTCGTTTAAACTCATATAATAGAAACCAGCAGATCTACAGATACTGCTGGACCATGAGCACTGGACCTGATTGGAGTTCTGTTTGGTCCACTAACACTAGGAGGACATCAAGGCTCTAGGACGTCAGGATTTAGTTGAAAATGCAATGGATTATATCTAGAACCTGCTGTCATTGTACCATTAAGCTAACACATGAGGATATGAACATGAGTAACAACGTCTCTGTTCAAGTGGAAGAAAAGAAGTTAATTTAGAGAACCTGAGTTTAAAGTACTGGTGTTGAATAATCAGTGTGCATTGTATTTCAAGAACCATGCCCTTATTCCTGGCTTCCCACAGCTCTTATGTATCTGCTCATTCAAAAGGTTGTTCTCCCACAATGCTAGGCCAAGTAAAAGACTAAAAACCACAGAAATGCCAGGTCTTGGATTACCACCATTAAACTGCAAAACAAGTACAACAAAGGAGATATATATGGGGAAACTGAAGTTCATTAATTAAGAAGAAAGCTTGGATTCTAGGGATGAGTCTGATGCCTGTACACTAGGGCAGGATCCACACAGCGCCTTGCTAGCACTTGAATGCACCATGCTGCCTACTTATAGCATACTTGAGTTGAAGGAAGAACAGATTGTCTGGATGGCTGTCAACACAAACACTGGTATAAGTGCTTTAACTGCAGTCCAGGTTTGAGAGCTATCTTAGCTCTGTACTCCACTCTTCCTTGCAGTGGTGCCCTGCTGCCGCTTCTGCCATCACTGCTCAAGGGGACTCACTGGTTCCCTTAGTTGTCATCTTTGTGTTTGAAAAGACTTCTACCACCAGAATCAAAGCTGGGGATCCCCTCGCTTTCATTCCAATGGTAGGGAAGAAGGCTGCACCCCCACCTCTGTCTGTGATGATCAAAGCTGGGAATATCTTGGTTGTGATTGTGACAGCAAGGGGAGACACTGCCCCTTCCCACCAGTCATGATCTAATCCATGGAACCACTGGCTTTGATCTCAACAGGAACGGCAGCAGATGTCTGCAGACAGCACACCACTGCATTAAAACAGTGCTCCAGACAGCATTATTCTTAATGTGGAAAGAAGGAGCCAGAATGCTGAAAACATTCTGCCCTCACTCTGCACAAATCCTGCTACACAGAGAGCGCGTCTTCATGGCATGTGTTATTTCAGTTTAAAGAATTCGA
>MTQE01003428.1:6378653-6394655 GCA_014337955.1 Aspidoscelis marmoratus
AAACGTTTTGAATTCGAGATAACTATGCCATGAAGACGCACCCAGAGAAATTTTAATTTTTAACTTACCTGCCTGTTCAGCAGCTTTGAAAAAGAATCATTATCCTATTACAGAGTAATGTATGGAGTGAATCTACTCAACACTCCCTCCAGAAAGTGCAGATATAATGCCTTCTGTAAAGAAAGGTCAAGACTAACAATAATCTGTTATATTTGTATCCTGCCCTTCCCAGGTCTTATTGTAACCCTCAATTAAAAACAACAAGCTTGTAAAAGAGAATAAAGGACTGCATTTAGAGGAAACTAAGTATTAAAACCTGTGTGAGAAGAGATATATTTTAACTAGGTGCCAAAAAATGTACTTCTACTGGAAGGCTGTTCCAACACCTCGGGGATGCCACAGAAAAGCCCCCCTCGTGTGCAACCAACTCTTGCAATTCTGATGATGCAGATCTACTAGAAGAGCCTCCTCTTGAGATCTTAACAGCTGGGCAAATCTATGGAGTGGAGGCTTAGATGTAATCCTATTACTTTGTAAACTTGGAACAGTAGTTCAAGAAAACCTCTTTCAATAGAAATTTCACATAATTTACCCTTATTCCATGGCCTGAGTACAGTGCAGGTAAATGACACAAAGGCTAATCAAATGTAGCACAAACCTGCTATTCATTAATATAAACTCCAGAATGAAGATTTTGCTCTGAAGAAGGAACTTAGAACATTTAATCTGAAGGTGCAAAATTCAGTAAAATTACTTACATTCTGACTGTATTACAAACTGTATATAAAGATGCTAGACTAAACTATAGTTAACTGATTTTTACAAAATCTTATATTTTTTAGAAGGGCCCACTCTAAAGAAGATTATGAGTACTGTACTTCCATGTGGACAGTCCACATAATGAGCAAGGCTTCTATCAAAAAGACAAAGGCCATTTCTGACTTGGCCTTGTTCTGGAATACGTCCACATGCGAATGCAGATTATAGAGGCCTCAACTGGGGCCTGCCACAATCTGCACTAGCATGCAGACAACTTGCTTCTACTCCAGGATACATATTGCAGAATAAAGCCAAGTACAAAAGGGCCCATATTTACAAACTGGCAAATACATCAGCATTTTGATTTCTCATGTCACCATGCCAAACCCAAGCAACAATGATCAGTACAAATAATTTTAAAAGAAACTTCTGTTGTTATCAGGATATTAATTGCCGTTTGGAAGTAATTCATTCTGAGCCAAGAGGCACTCCTTGAGAAAATTTTGATAAAACATCCAGTTGTTGAGACTGCTGGGCAGTTCCCCAATGCTATCAGGGAAGCATGTTCAAGACAACCTAATGCCATAAACTGTTTACTCTTTTACCACTGTGTGCATACAAACCTCTGATAAATCACAATGTTATCTATTTATCTATAGCTACTATTGTCTGCCCAGAACAGCAGTAGCTTTCCAAGAGCTCAAGTAGAGGATTTTCTCTGTCCTGTTAACTGAGACCATTCAGCTGGAAGTAACCTGATAACTTCTGTGCCTAGATGTATTTTTGTTTTTAAAATACTGAACTGTAAAGCATTTATGTACACCAGGAAGAACTAACCATGGACATGCTCAGATACTGTTATAGAGTTACATTCTAGGCAATGTTTAGTCAGAACTAACAGATATCAAATCCCAGTATATGACTTCTTGGGTTTTGAAGCCTCAGAGAAGTTGGCTCATCAATGGTGGGATTTCTCTGCACCATGGTCATCTATTTTTTCAAGTCGTACAAATGTCTTCTTTTGCAATTTGGATTTCCACTTCCAAATTAGTGCACAACCAGATTTTTTAAATCTAAGGATACATCCCCTTCTTCCTGCCAGACTCTCCACTGTCCTTTTGCCTTCCCTCCATATCCTCAAATCAAATGCAAAGGAATGCTGGTGGTGCTGGAAGCACTAGCAAACTTGGTGGCAGAAAAGAGGGAAAGCATAAAAATTCCCACCTGTTGTCAAGAACCAATCCGTCACTGTAAGAGGGGAGAGGAAACAACCCTTGTCAAGGGTGGTATGTCTTGATTTCATGTCAAATGGAGGCTGCAGTGTGGCAAATAAAAATCTCTTACTCATATACGTATACGTAAATCCAAAATTCCTTACTTTCAAACATATGATTGTGGTTTCGACATAGGAAACAGTGGGAAGGGATCTTTAAAACTTGCTACAGTGGGCACCTTTTTGCACATGGGTACAGAGATGGTCTGAAGTTTAAAAAATAGGAGCAAGCAAAAGGTGGGGAATATAGCCAATGCTAGAGGCATTTTACAAATTACAGAGAAGGAATGTTGGCCAGACCAATGTCCTATCAGTGGACAGTAACCATTATAGGAGATGTATGCACTGATGTGGAAGGAAATGCAGGCTGAAGTATGGCAAAATTAGGCAGCTTCTCAGCTGCATATATGAACATGTGGCACTTTTATTGTGCATCTGAGGACTGAACACCTTCCCCTAAAAAGCCCTGTCTGATTGTAACATGTGTCTCTCCAAATCTTCTCCAAAAGCCATAATTCTTTTAGGATCATACTTGTGTCACCATGATTTATATTTGCACTGCAGCTGCACAGGCAAGATCCTTTTCTTCTGTAGATGTATAGTGCATTCTAGATCATTTAGACAAAGCTTAAGTGTACGACTGAGTTAACATAGAAACAAATTCACTGCAAATTTATTGTGCTTATATACGCACACATATATAAGCACAATATATATAATCTTTGTATTGTTGTAACCTGCCCTGGGGTCTTTGGACATCTGGCAAGAAGCATCAGCAGTACTATTACAATTTTTATATGGCTGTTGAATATTTTTTCCCCTCAGGCATTTCTTCTATCTAGTTTGGACTAGTAATTAGGGAGCGAGACTCTTATCTGGGAATACCGGGTTTGATTCCGCCCTCCACCATGAAGCCAGCTGGGTGACTTGGGCTAGTCACAGCTCTCTTCTGAGCTCTCACAGACCCACCTACCTCACAGGGTGTTCTGTTGTGGGGGGAAGAATAGAAAAGCTTTTTCAGCCACTTTGAGTCCCCTTAAACAGGTGAGAAAAGCGGGGTAGAAAAGCCAACTCTTCTTCATCATCATCATCAACTTCATCATCATCTTCTTTTATTTCAGTACTGTTTTAAACACTATTTTAACCATGCTTTTACACTAGTTTGCAAAATATTCTTGTGATACTATTACAAGAAGTGGCACAGAAATATCCTAGCAAATAATAAAATTGACATCCTGCTCAGCCTGTTGAAAATTCAGCACTACATCCTTCAGATTCTAATATTACTAAGAAGAAAGAAGAAGAAGAAGAAGAAGAAGAGTTGGCTTTTCTACCCTACTTTTCTCACCTATTTAAGGAGACCCAAAGTGGCTGAAAAAGCTTTTCTCCCCACAACAGACACTGAGAAGAGAGCTGTGACTAGTCCAAGGTCACCTAGCTGGCTTCATGGAGGAGTATGGAATCAAACCTAGGATTCCCAGATAAGACTGCAGTAAGACTGTGGATTGCAGTAACAATGCGACAGTACACACAGTGTTTATTCTGCAAGTGTAGTTGACAGTGGATTAGTACTTCAAATGCTGAAATACCTGCAAATCCCAATTAAGAAAAAATGTGGGTTTAAGTCCAATTTATTTCATCCCAAACCACCTGTTCAGCTTACAATACTGAATAATCTACAGCCTATCTTGTCGCCCACCAATTGCTTCTGGGCATCCTCAAGCAGGCGATAAAGGCAAAACCTTCACTTGCTCTTGAATCCCTGCAAAAGTACGATCAGAGGCAGGCCTTGGACCATACGATCAAAGGTACAATCTCAAGCAAAGGTATGATCAGAGGCAGGCGTTGGACCATACCATCACAAATTAATTAGAGATCATAGAGTTGGATCAATAAATGCAGGATAGTTTATGCTTTTGAATCTACAGTTATTTTCTAAAAAATACATATTGCTGCTTTTCATTATATATATATATATATAGCCACCCAATAACTCAAGTATAAAAATGGAAGTTAAAATACAGAATAAACAGAATAAAGTGAAACAGTATCTCAACAGATTCTAAACTACCTGAAATATCTCAAAGTACTTCCCACAAAGCTTCAGGGAAAGCACAAACTATTCAAACTATGAAGAAAAAGAAAAAGAAAACTGACACTGTAAATCTGTAGCTCATCACATTGAACTAGAACAATAAGGTAATCATACTTTTATTGCCACCTGTGGGGCTGGAATGTACTTCTAGGCAAATGTTACAGGTAAGCTGCTGATAAAATCCCATTTAAGATAAACATAGAGCTACGTTAAACTACTTGCTTTAAAAAGCACAGATAGGAAGCATTTGATGAAACAGGAAATAGCAACCACTGACTTAAGAGCAATGTATGGCTTAACATGCAGTATTTTAGAAAAACAAGAGATTAAATGAACATCCCTATCTCTGACAAAGTAATTGGATTTAGCTCAGTTTAGTCCCATTAACATTAATGGGATTCAGTGTAGCTGATCAGCAAGGTATGTTAATGCTGGGGAAGTGAGGATCAGGTATCTGTGTCAGCTAATGGAATATGTGATAAACTGGGTCTCCCCCAAAAGTCCTTTCAAGTCTATTTAAATCCATATTTGGACAAAACTGGTAAGCCTGTTGTGCTTTCATGCACGTAGAGAAAAGGAAACACTGGAAAGAGATCTAAAGCTTATTTCCCCTCAGTGTTTTTTACAGAACAGTCCTTCCTGCTGCAGGGTTTCTAGTTTATGTAGATCTCCAGACTTAAACTCTTATGGGAATCTGCTTTGCAGAACTGAAACTCAAAGGCAAGGGTGACAAATAAGTAACCCTCCGGAAATTGCTGAGGGAATTATCATCTAGTATACATAGCCGTGGTCACACCACAAGAACTGAGTGCATTTTAGGGCACCAGGGATTCAATGCTGTTGAGCCAGTTCACACCCTTTATGCTCACCAACTGGGGGCATGGGCTAGTGACCAACCCAGCAGCGTTACACAAGACCGTGTCTGAATGCAAATACCATTCCTGGAGAAGGGTGACACTCAAACTGAAGGGGGTATTTAATGGCCTACCCTGGGTCGCCTCCAGCTGAGTCAAAATCCTACCACATGGCTTCCTGGTGACCAGATCAGAAAGCACATTTCTTCCTGCCACCTGTGTTTCCACCACTCCCCTCCTGCCCTGGAATATCTGGGTGGCCTGCAACTACATCACTGAGCACATCAGCCCTGCCATTGCTGCTGCCTTGTCCAGGTACACTCCAGTCTAGACAGTCACTGCTTCAGCAGGTGAGGAAGGAGCCATAAGGATGAGTAGTCCTTGTTGGTTTACTTAAAGGACAGCCAGCCTCATGAAGCTGCCCAGGTTGGTGAGTGGAGGCAGGAGCTGCCCTGGGAGGTCAAAAGAGGGCAAGGAATGCCCCAGCAGACAGTGGAGACCTAAAAGCTGCAGTCTGCCTGGGGCTTAGGGTAGGGCAGGACAATCAACCCCTCCTTTGGGGGTCTACAGTAATCAGAGTGGTGCTGGGATTCCCATCCGATCATGGACTAGCAAGCTGAAACGACGTCAGTGCTGGAATAATCCAAATAAAACATAGCTCAGTTTGGGTTGGAATAATCCTGAGGTGGAATGGAAAGGGATTTTAAGATGTGATCTCTCAAGGCGAAGACTGCCTCCAATCTGATTACACATCAGACGTGACCAGCACCATAAACGTCCTCACAGTAAATAATCCTAAATGGCAAACTAATAAGAAAACCTGGCTGAAAGTGAGAGTTCCAACTGCAAAACTGTACTGAAATAAGTAAATAAATAATGCCTTATCTGGCCTGTCCTATTGTTCTAGGCAACGCCTACCAGAAACTCAGAACCAAATCCTCGGGCAGAGAAGAGAACTTTAAGCAACTTCCATTGTTCCCAATAACAAAATCTTAGGGAGTACAATCATATGGGGTCAAAAGGGTTCAAGCTGAGTTGGCTAGGGAAAGAAGAACACAGACAAACATGTAATCAGGATTGAGTAACAGCATGCTTTACCATAAATGGGCATTCCTCAGTACTAAGCAGCCTTAGAATTCTTAAGAGCAGAGTTATCAGAAACATGGACACTCAATTTAGGAGTGCCACGCCCAGCTGTAAGTCCAGATGGTATCTTTCCACAACTGGCTTAAATTTCAGCTGACTTTTTATTGCTAAACAGATATCGGGGCACAATTCCTGGTACTTGCTTCCATAAAAGAAATAAAAATAGTAAAAAGGTATTGTAGATGTTCCAGGCTAGTTTCCTCAGCCATTAACATTTGTCCCAAGTAAATGTCTGAAGCAAGAATACTATGTCACCTAAGTGAAGAGCTCTGACATACTGTAAGCATTAAGAAAATGCTAAATCAAAGTATGCTAAAGAGGCCAGCGCTATCAGTAGTCAAGAATGCAGGGACACATGAGAAGTCCTTTTTTATGGTGGCTCCCGGGTTTTGAGCTCATACAGCCTTGTCTTTGTACAATTTTACATGTAGGATAGAGGGACACTTGTCTATCCTAGTCTTTGCCTAAAGAGATGATTGCCCTCTTCCCAGTCTGCTATCAGGCAATGTTTGTCTTGGTTTTAATAAATCAAATTGCACCCAAAGATCTTAGGGTTATAAAATAGGATAAATATGTAACAAAATAATTTGGAGGAGGAGAATTTGCAACCAGTTGAGTTCATGCTGTTTTTTTTAATTCAAACTATAAAGTACATCACAAAGAAAATAAGCTCATTCCTTCATTTTTCTTTTTTTTTAGAGTAATTCAGTTCCAGGGAAGTAAACAACATTAAGCAGACATTTCAGTGACAGGTTGGATCCCCTTATATGGCACATGGGTCCCTACAGTCAAAGAAATTACCTTCATGCTTACATCCAATATCAATTCAATCAGCGGAATGATTTTTTGCATTGAAGCTGAGGCTCTACCAGGCATGCAGAGTGCTCAGTTGTTTTGAAAAGTTGGCTCAAACTTCCATAGGAGACTCCAGCCAAACACCCACCTTTTGGATTACAACTGTCTTTGAAGAAAACCAATTTATAACTACAAATGAAGAAATAATAGCCTTGGGATATTTATTAGGATCAAAGCATTATCTGATGCAAGTCTCTTATGCAAATTTCCTAGTATGTTACCCCGGAGGCTGACATCTAATGCCAAGAAGATTTCATCAGAATGTTTCTTTGCAACTGATGTGCCATATGCTGGTTGTCCCATTAAAACAATTCTGTCTGCTATTAAAAACTGGAGGGATTTAGATGAGGAACTGAGCATCTAAATATAAGGAACTGCCATACAAGTGTGATCAATAGCCAAGGATGAAACAAGTTGCAGTCTGCTAATCCCTCATTTAGAAAAGGGCAGTAGACAAGAAATGTAGTTAGATGAGAAAGAAGAAGAGTTGGCTTTTCTACCCCACTTTTCTCGCCCATTTAAAGGGACTCAAAGCAGCTGACAAAGCTTTCTATTCCTCTCCCCACAACAGAATACCCTGTGAGGTGTTCTGGGGCTGTGGGAGCTCAGAAGAGAGCTGTGACTAGCCCTAGATCACCCATCTGGCTTTGTGGAGCAGAGTGGAATGAAACCCAGTATTCCCAGATAAGAGTCTGGCTCTTTAACCACTAGACCAAACTGGCTCACCCATTCTTCTAACCCTCGTCTGTCACAAGGAAGAAGTCTAAGTCCTTGTTCTCTGCCGATCGCAAGGAAGCATTGCATCCCATGGGATTAAGTTATCATGGCTCCAGATGGCACCACAGCAAGCCTAACTGGAGTCCACCAAATACTTGCCACACAGCATGCCTTTACAATTTCAAATATCCCCAAAGGATGGTGGCTCTGGCCTTATACAGATGCGTTTCAGCTGACCATTCAGAAGTACTTCTCAGGAGAGTGCTCCAACAGTGGAGGCAACTCCACAGGTCTGCAGAGGTCCCTAGTTGCTGGAGGTTTTCAGCTAGAAGTTGGGCTGGCCATCTGTTAGAAGAGAATCTACATTTCTTGCACGGAGTATTGAACTGGATCAGTTCCAAGAGTGAAAGTCAAAGATACCTTCTTTTCTTTTTAATTTCTGACTTCCTAGTCTAGGTACTGCCCTGAAATTTCCCTATGGCACCCCACCCAAATACATACTAACTAGATCCAGCTTAGCTTTCAAAGCTGGCAAAGAGCTGCATACACTTAAGATGAGGGACGAACGAGAAATATGCTCAAGAAGTTACAAACACAAGGTATCCAAAAGCCCTAAAACGTCGCCAAAGCGCAGTTCGCCCGCGCACCGAGTGTAAAGACACAAAGCTTAGCGTCTTTCTCTGCCACACTTTCTCCTAACGACCTCATGAAGTGATACCTTTGTTTTAAACGTACGGGAAGCCGAGGTACCAATCCTGACACGGACTTTCCCAGGTTCACGTCGCTCCTCAGGGAGCGCGGGCAAACCAAAGGCGCACCGGGAGTGCTAGAAAGCGTCGCCCTTACCTGGCTTACAGTGCTGCGCGTGCTGGCGGCGGCCTGGTTCCCTTCTGACTGGGGCTTCCCGCACCCGGCTGCTTGTTGGCGTGTGGGGAGGCTGCTGCTGCTGCTGCTGCTGGTAGCGGCGGCTGTTCCGGGCGGCTTGTTTTTGTTCTCGTCGGGGAAAGGCGTGTCTGTCGCGGACTAACGGCCGCCCGCCCGCCCCAAGCGAGTGGAAGGGAGGGACAAGGGACGCGCCGCGGCGGGCTTCCCTTGCCTCACTTCGCTTAGCTGCTCTTCTTTGCGCTCAGCACCACTGAAGGAGCCGATACCATGTTTTTTTCCGAGGAAACGAGGCGTCGAGTGCGACGGGAACCGTTGGCCGCCCCTAGGGGAATTTTGGACGCAGAGAAGCTGCCGCCTCCGCGGAAGCAGCGGGGCAAAGGGCTAAAGAGAGACCGGAGGGTCCGGTAGGGTGTATTGCAAAGGAGTGCAAAGATGGCAAGCGAATTCCAGGCAGGGCACCTTCAAGAACCTGACCCGGGAGAGGCTTCGTCACCTCCCCGTTTGATTTGCTTTAAAGTGCCTGAAGATATTTGGTGGTTCTTGGCTGCTGCCTAATGGGACTTCGTTACCCTCCACACAACACACAGTCCGCTAAGCTTTTGGTGTTGCTCTTAGCCAACGGTGTACCGATCGGGTTTGAATTGGAGAGCGCAACTGGCTATCTTGCATTCCTTTGTGTTTTTCGTTCCTTAGCTTTCTTCGAAAGAGGTTAAAGAGTGGCCTCCCAACCGCCTTGTAAAGTGGTCAATTTAAGCTGAGAAGCAGGTATTGGTCCACGATGGCCCATAGGATTTGGAGGCATTTGAATCTAGGATCATCACAGGGTACGGTTCCTGATGCTCTCTTTATCTTCTACATTCACTGTACTTTCCTGTGAAGGATTTCTTTGTTTTGATCAAAGATCACCACTATATAAAAATAACTCCAAGCTAAAGGAAGTGAAGTTACACAAGCAAAAGCAAAATTACTTGCACAACTAATTTAGTTTGTGAAACCTACATCATAGCACTGTACAACTTGATTATTTTCCCATTCATTTGCTTCTTCTATGCCAAGGATACCTTCACACTATAACTGCCTTTATTCCCTTCCATAAACCCTGCTGACTTGGAGGACCAGAAAGTCTCCACTCCTTCTCTGCACTTTTGTCAAAGATTTCATTCATAAATATAAATTGATCTTATAAACCATTTGTTGTTCAATCATTTATTGAAGGTATGGAGCTCAACACAAACATGTGAACAGTATCATCTTTTGTTCTGTTATCAAGAATTTTGGCACAGTTATACAGATTGGCTGTTGATCCTTGCTTTCTAAGACAAGAGTCTTTAAAACAGAAGTGAATGGGCCTTCCATACTTCTATGAAGTATCTTCATCTATGGACATGGACATGTTTATTGGAGTACAAGATTAGTATTTTCATTAATGTGTATTTTGAGAATGTTCGTACACGCGAATTTGATTTAGCTAATATGATTTTTACATTCTTTTAAAACTACATTTAAAATAGTTTATATTTCTGGGATCTTTGGATTTTCAAGTTTATTTCTTGTGAATTTGTTGAATCCAGTTTGAGCGGATTTTTGTTTTGTTCCTCCTAGCCTACATCACTGCTAATGTTGTGTTCCAGAACTGGTTGATGAAGTATAAAATGCACTGAGCAGAGAATATTGTAGAATGAAATAAACGATCCAAGCAGATTCTAGAGATTGTTGCAAATGAAGCACAAGGCTTGGGTCACTATTCAGCGATAAGAATGCCATGCTGTCATTTGGCAGAGCTCCTCTGGCTTTACTAACTGCAAGTAAATGAAAATAGCAGTCCAGTATAAATATATATCAGTATGACCAATCATTAGTGGTTATTGGTGGTTGATTTGTTTATCACTCTTCCTGCTTGCACTTAACTATTCTGGAGCAGCTCTAGCCACACAACAGGAGAGGTCTGTCTGCAAACCATGCTGCCACCATCATTCCGGAGCATTGCAGAGCTTCCTCCAGCTGCCCTGATCTTCGTTAGCTGTAAAAACCTGCCCACAGATTCACTGCGAGCAGCTGGTGAGCTCCTGGTCACAGTGTTTGCACTCTTCTGGGTACAGATGCTGCAAGTAGGTAGGCTGGTACAGCTGGCCGCACACTCATGCACTGCAGGCCAATTGCCATGGCAATATCCTAGTGGATCCTGGATATTGTCGCCGCCATTTTCTCTACTTAAAGTACAGATGCCTCCCTCCAAGCCTGATCTTCATCTCAGTGGGATGGTATTGCTAAGTGTGAACACGCCCAAAGTTTTGTTGTACCATTGACCACTGTAGGATTCACAGTGAAGAGCAGCATACAAACATTTAAAATTAATAAGCAGGACACATTCCTTAAATTTTTGTATGTGATACAATTGTGTCTGACTGTGCTACTTAAAACAACATAAAAAACACACAGTACTTTGGAGTCTTTCAAGTTAATGAGAAAGGCATGAAGTGGTATTTTGTAATCCATTTTAGTTTTTTAATTGGATTTATACACCATGGATTTCTGAATGTGCATGATTTACAAGAAAATAAAATGATAAAATTAGATATTAAAAATATAGTAAATAACAGTTACTGTAAGGAAGAGTATCAAATGCACATTTTAAAGCAATTTTTAAAAAGACATAAGCAGTTCCTCGGCAGAGAGTTCCAGAATATGGGGGCTCCCCCTGCTTCCAGATACGACATGAAGGGCAGGTACTGATAAGGTAAGATGGGCTCAGATGCATTCAGGAGCTGAACCCTCTAAAGCACGGGGCAGGCACTCATAATTGTGGGAATTATAGCTCTTTATCACTGAAAGCACATAGAAAATTACTGGTATACTTAGTGGGACCAAGTGTTAGGAGAAACACAAAGAAGAAGAGTTGGCTTTTATATACTACTTTTCTCACCCGTTTTAGAGGACTCAAAGGTGCTGACAAAGCTTTCCATTCCTCTCACCAAAACAGATAGCCTGTGAGGTAGGTAGGGCTCTGTGAGCTCAGAAAGAGAGCTGTGACTAGCCCAAGGTCACCCAGGTAGCCTCATTGGGAAATGCAGAATCAAACCCGGTGGTTACAAGATATGAGTCTGGCACTCTAACCACAAAACCAAACTGGCTCACAGAGGCTGAGTCTATCAATGTAAATCACTGGTATTGCAGAGAAGTAACTCAGAGCTGGTGTGGTATAACAACACCATACCAGACTGGTAAGGATCCAGCACCATGGCGGCCATTTGGCCTAGCCTTGTACCTGAGCAACAGAAGTTGTAGTGTGAACAGTCAGCTTGGGGCTGCCAGTGAGAGACCGGCTGATGCCATGGTGATCCAGAAGTTGCATGCAAATGTGCAGCTGCAGTCATTCAGCCATGCCCACTCCCATTCAGCCAGGGGAGGGTGCAAAACCACCTCCCAGAGAGTGATCTACCTGCTTCTGGGCAGGTGGATTGCTCTGGGGAGGGGTTATCCCACTCCAGGGTGGCTGAGGTGATAGTGGAATGTGGACATGACTGAGCAGTTGGCAACCAGAACCGCTCCAGCCCAGACTTATAAATAAGCAGTCTATTAGTGTCATTCATGCTGTTCAAAGTAGCCACAGTTTACCAATGTGTCAGTAGTACTTCAGAAGCCCAAATCACACTACTGAAACTTTCCAAGAATGCATTAAACAATGGGAGTCACATCAGCAACCATTTAAAAGCTAAACTATGGTATAAAAACCCATTTTAGAACTGTGAAGTCAGTTTTTATCAATTACCAAAGTCTCAGAATTGTTTACCAACCGGTGGCAACTAAGCAGTACACAAATGTGATGTGACATCTGCAAGGAAACTAAAACAAAATGTGGTAACATGTCTCAGAAAAGCAGCCAAGTCCATAGTAGTATGGTGCTTAGTTTGCTTCTCTGTCCATATAGTTATTTGCTATGCATCTTCTCCATGATAATAGATGGGAAATGGATTGTGTGTTCTCTGAAAGGATATTTGTTTGCTGTGTATCCAATGAAAACTCAGGCAGAATTTGATCACAGAGGTCCATGACACTGCTTGCGACACAACACTGCCTGTGCCTCATGCCCACCAGCAAGTGTGACTTAAAATGAAATTTCTTATGGATGGCATTTATCAAGGATGTAGGAAGCTAAAAAGCTTCTCCATTAATGACCCTTTAAGAAAAACAGGAGTATGAGATGGCAAGACTACAACTTCCCAAAATCTGCTTCATCCACATCAAACTGTTACCGCTCTTAGGGGTGATTCTGGTTATATCCAATTATCCTGACAAATACAGAAGTGTTTTTTTCTGGGGAGATACTTCTGCAACCCTCTGCCTTCCGGGCAGCTGCTCTGTCACTGAACTTTGGCCATTCCAATAACAATCAGTCAAAATGCTGAAGGAAGGCTGCAAGACGAGCACAGTGGTTGTTACTGGAAAGATACACTATGTCCTACTTCTGACTGCAGAGGTTTTATATGCCTCTTCCCTGAAACTCTCTAGCTCTGTGATAATCCCCTTTCATTCTTGTGAAATACTAGTGAAGCGTTCATGCCTGTGCTGACATTCTGACTAATTTATACATACTCTCTTTGATTCCTTTCTTTCTTCACCATCCATCAATGGGCTTTGTATATCTTAACTGCAGTGAGATGCATGCTTTCCAGAGTGAATTTTAAACAGTGAATTTTACCCAGCAAATGCCAATGAAAAATTTATGAGTCACTTCTGCATTCTCTGAAATTTTGAATCCAAACTCTATTTATTATAAATGACAATACTTAATAACAATGGCTATTTTAGGCTGTATCCACATACATTAAGGAAAGCACTTCAAGAGAGACTTGGAGATTGCCGCACGGAAAAAAAAACAGGGTTTCTATTCCACCTCTAATTAACATTAAATATCAGAGAATGCATTTTGAAAGTGCATTTTCTGGACTTTAATGTGGCTTAAGGCACCCACATATAGTTCCTATCCCATAGGGTACCATAGCTATTTATTATTTACCTCTTTTTATATACTGTGGCTCATTTACAATTTTGTGTTAAGTGGCTGGTTCTGTGATACTGCAGTAAAAAAAAAAAAAACAACCCAAACCAAACCCTGATCTGATGCTTTTCACTTGTTCTTTCTGTTCGCTCTTAGGTCATCTTTTTCTGACAAGGAAGATAGGTTGAGTGGAAGATTAAGGAAAAAGTTGAGTTTCTGAGACTGAAACCCTATGCATAGATTTCATCTTCTGATTGAAAACATAAAATTGTGCAGTAAGAAGTGCAGTATTTTTTAATCTATGAGCTGATGAAGCTTTAGCTTTAGAATCTGGGTGATAGGTCTTATTTGTTTGCAGAACTGAGTATGTTAAAAAAAGAGATATACAAATTAAGAGCTGTATATAGTATTTTAAATTTAAAGAATTATTTAGCTGACAAATAAGAGGCACATAATAATTTCCTTCTAACTATTTACTCAGAGAAGGAGACTATATTGCATAACACATGTACGGTTTGCCCAAACCTCAATTTTAGGCAAGTTTCAAAGATACAGCTGCCCTCTGGTGTTTCAAATCTACTATTACCCTTGGTACTTGAAAGATTCAAGTACTGTACCAAAAATGTTTGTGTGGTCCGGTTGGAGATTACTGGTATAATCTAATAATTACAAGCACATTTCATTTGAGATAACTTCACAGAAAGAAAACAGAACAGCCAATAAAAGTTAAAGTTAACCTTCATTCAATGATAACTGTATGTGCTTAATGTTTATAGTAAAGTAAGGATTTTAGTTTCTGAAGATATGTTTTCCTGGGCTAATGGGCAAGGCAAAATAAATTAAATTCAAAATTAAATAATTCAAAACTGTGCTTTAAAAGTAATAAAGATGAAAGTGGTTCAGTGTATCTCCCTTAATTTAATGGATATAAGTGCTGCATATCTGTGGAAGAAAAGTCTGTAATGCCTAGTGCCATATAGAGACAATGAAAATATTTTTCAAAACAGTTCCAGAAATGTGTCTCACTTTGTGTTCCAGAAAATCCTTGTAGTGAGTTGCAACAGGGGCCTGGTCATACCACACATGATAATCTGTTTTACAACTGAATGGGAATTAAGACCATTTTCAGCCTCCTCAAACCAGTGCTCACTCAGGACAGGTCATCCTTCCTCGGGTGAAGAGAGGTGGCCCTGGGAGCTGCGCAGTCAGATTGCAGCTGGCAGTGGTTGGACGAGGGTGTGCTGGGCAAGCCAGTTCAGGTAGCCTATTCCAATGCCAGTTGCCAGAGCTTTGCAGGCTTTCTTCCATGTTGTGGCTGTGTGGGGCAGAAACTGACAGCTCTTCACCTGGACTGTCTGGGGTGTGTGTGTTTTGCTTCTGCTTGGGCCTTGTCATACCTCACATTGGCTCAGAAGAAAGTGGGACAGGAGCTTCATCTCTGCCCATGCAAAGAAGGTGTCAGGGAAGGCATTCTGTGACATCCCCCTGATCTAATGCTTTGGAGGAACCTGTCTTTGGGAAATAGGTAGGCATGCCTTGTTCTGCTCTTGTAGCTTTCTTTTGCACTAAAAATGTCTCAGGGATAGGATAATCCAGAAACAGTATTGTTCAAATTTGAGGTGGGTAGCCGAAAGGAGTAATGGAAAGGCATTTGGGTATGTGATCCCTGAGAACAGCGAATGGCCTGAAAACAGATTAAACATAGGGAATGAACACAACCTAGAGGGCAGGAATAGCTTTCAAAATGAGAAGAATGATTAGGGATGGGTAAAATATTCCACTTCCATTTGTACTGGTTTTCTGCATGTATGGATTGTAGTTTTCCCGTTCCAAGAAAATAAATCAAAAGCAAACAAATGCATTTACTTTAGTTTGCATAGAATCTAAATTATTATATTTGTATATGCATGCCCTCTGCAAGCTTATGCATACTCATTTTTAGCAGTTTTGGGGCTGTTATGCCGTGTTCCAGGTTTCTTTGTCTGAGAACCTAAGCTTTTGGATATAGCTGCAGTATCCATCTTCAGAGGCCTTTGCTCTTGGCCGAGTCAAGGGTGACTGGTGATATCACAGGTATATCCAAAAGCTTAGATATCTGGTGATATTGCAGCTATATCTGAAAGTTTCTACTCAGAAGAAGAAACCTGGAACACAGCAAAACTGCCCAAAAACTGCTACAAATGAGATTGAATCCAGACGTGAAAGCATACATATGTTCTTATGCATACTGCACATTAAGTTTTGAATATTCAAACAACCAAATATTTGGTTAGGTGCAAACATTCACAAACTAGCTGGTTTACTGTGAACCAAACAAACCAGTTCAGCCCATCTCTCAGGGTCTGAAAGCAGGTAAGTCACCATACCAATACATTTGGGGCGCGTCTTCATGGCATGTGTTATTTCAGTTTAAAGAATT
>MTQE01003428.1:6396091-6411426 GCA_014337955.1 Aspidoscelis marmoratus
TCAAAACGTTTTGAATTCGAGATAACTATGCCGTGAAGATGAGGCCTTGCTTTTGTTGAACTGTGGATTTGTTGGATCATCTACATTGAAGAAAGTATATTGATTTTTTTCACTATTATAGATTCTCATGTACAGTATGCTAAAATTGCAAGATATTCTTAAGAGGAAAAATATAGTGGCTCAGTCCATAAAGTTTCATTCGTAGATTCCAGATTTGTAGTCTGGAGTTCATGTTTTGTTTTGACTGTTTAAATATTTGAAGGTTTTCTTTGTGACATTTCTTTTATACTAATGCACATTGCAATCTGTTTTGATAAGAACAGAGCATAAAATATCAATAAATTTTGAACATAAAAATATTTGATTATTTTAATAAATACAGTATGCACTTTTGGGGATTAATTCTTAATTTAGAGCATGAAATTGTACACAGTAGAATTGACAGGATTATGAGCATCTTAAACAACTAGAAATTTTCCTATGAGAAACTGAAATTGTTCCAAGCTATGTTTGCTGGTCACTGAAAACTGTACCATTACCAGTAATAGAAGATGTTGATGGTTGGGTAACTGTATCAGCCTTATTAAAGGATGTAAGATTTCTTTGTTTGTGTTAATTTTTTTTTATGCTGATTTCATATTTAACAACTTTACAATGGTTTCTATTTTAATTTGCTGTATATATTGCTTAGATACATGACACAGAGAAGGGAATCTGGAGGGCAGATTGGCAAAAACTCTACAGCATGTCCACAGCTGTTTCCAGCTGTTGTAAAATAATCTGCTTTTCCCAAAAATTCATGGAGAAGGTAGAAAACAGAATTTCAGCAATGCACAAAGGACTATGTGTTCATCCTGATAGAATAGAGTAGATGTAGAATTACAGCAACCATAGAATAGGACAGCATCTGTTATAGTTGTCTTAGCTGACATATTTCACTGTATTTCAATGCTGATTTGCTATAATGATGGTATTTTTTACTGGGATACCTTGCCAATAAGCCAAAATAGGTATCATCTCTCTATGCTCAAGAACTTAAGAGTTGAGTCTACTCTCCTTTACTCCTTCATATGTTTCAGTTCAAGGCTCACTAACACGTTCCCTTCCATAACTGGAAGCTTCCACCAGAAAGCTATGACCCATCTTGCCTGAGGGAAATTGAGAAAGGACAGCAGGCTGGGTTGCTCTGCTGTCTTGCTCCCAACAGTGTCCCCTCCCTCTAACATATGCCAACAAGTTGTGAACCATCTTCTGGACTGGGGAAGAGACAGCAGGCTAGGGAACTTTAATCTGTTTTTATAGTAATTTTATTGTTACTCTTCCTGAGACCTTTAGATATAAACAGGTTATAATTGTGTTCAGGGAAGTCAGTTTTCATGTGGGTTTGAACAGATGTGCAGCCTTACAGAGGAGTAACAGTAGAGCAACTGCCTGGCACAATGTGCAGCAAGTTCAATTTCAAGAGGGAGCTAATGGCAAAGAAAACCTACTTGCCATGGTTTTGTCTACCATTTGCTCTAGCTATTGTGACCAGAGCTGTTGAGTCAGTATATAAAACTTTCAACTTCAACTCCTTGGCAACAGTCAAAGCTTCACTTTAAGCCTTCCTCAGCCCATTGAAAGGTCTCATTGCTCACACCTTTTCATGTCCGTTGGTTTTATTTGTGCACTTTCCACCCTCCACATTCAGGAAACTCCATAAATAAATGGATAGACATGAAGAGTTGTGAACAGTCAAATATGAAGGACTGAAGAAGGTTTAAAGTGAAGGCCCTTTATTTATGGTACCTCCAAGTCATTTACTTATATATTGGTATAAGGAATAAATTATAAATATACGAATTATATATTTCCTATATTGATTGCATAGAACTTGAAAATAAAATCTCTCCTGAAAAAAAAATAGGTAAACTAAATTATTATTTTTGAAACAGGAGATTTTTAACATTGTGATGTGCTGAGTCAACAATAATGATTCAGCCCAGAGTGTTTATTACCCTGGAGACCATTGGCTAAAGCAGTGGTTCTCAACCTGGGGGTTGGACGCCTTTGGGGGTCGAACTACTCTTTCAGAGGGGTCGCGACAAGTCTCCCGCCGCCCTTCCCTCCCACTTCCCAGCTGCTCTACCCCCATGGTTGGGGGTCTCCACAACATGAGGAACTCCATTAAGGGGTCGCGGCATTAGGAAGGTTGAGAACCGCTGGGCTAAAGGAATCCTCTGCTGGCTGAAAGGGAAGGGAACAGAGGGAAGAATCAACAGAAGTTGTAACAAAAGATCAGATGTATCAGGCTGTGATGCTACAAGGTGGGCTTCCCTCCTGGGATTGTGAAGTGGGATTGCTTCCTCTCCCCTCCCTTCCAGGATTGGCCTCACTCTCAGTTCAAAGTAAAAGACATCAGACCTCAACCCCGGCTGATGGGGCTGGTTGAAAGGGTATGGGAAGGAGGTGAAAAATGAACCAGATATATTGGGAGATTTAACAAGAGAGATGTATGGGAAGGGGGGAAGGTAGCAAAAGTGTCTGACTTTACAGCTATTTTGAAAGTCTGTCTGTGTCCTCCCTTCCTCATACCTCATTCTTCCCAATGTTTCTTCACTCTGATCTGCTACAGTGATCCTGTGCTAATAGAAGTTTTTTTGTGCAGTGGGGACCTGACCTTCAAAAATTCTACAATACTAAGAATTCTAAAAGCTCTATCAACCACAAGATGGCACTAATAAAGTTAAATATAACACTTTAACTAAGCCCCAGAGGTTAGAAACCACAACGGAGAAAACCTTTATTTCAAAGGTTAAGAGTTAAGATGATGTATTGTTGTGGCTCACTACTTAATTTATAATGTATTTGTTTTAAATAGTTTTCTGTGTTCCACGATATAGGCATTTACTACTATTCTCTTACATAACATGGCCCCAGCTGAATCAGGCCACAGCCCATCTAGTACAGCATCCTGTCTCACACAGTGGCCAACCAATTGCTTCTGGGTCTTTTCGAGATTGAGGCAAAAACAACTACCAATAAGAAATGACTTATTCAAGGCTATGTACTTTCATCGATAGAAGAGTTGAAGCTTTAATTTTTTTTTAAAAAAATTGTATATGCACTCTATTCAGTCTATAAATTAATATAAAAACAAGACTAAATGTAAGGTTAAATGCAAAACACAAGTATTAATAGTGGGTGGAACATAGAAGACAAATGGCAATCCATCCCTTCATGTAAGGAATGCCTTTGTGAAAGGATGTGCCTTCAAGAGGTACCAAAAAGTCCCAATAGTAGGTTGCTCCTGAATATATTTAATTACAAAATCAAGACTTATGGCAACTGTAAAGTTTGCTCAGAAAGTAGCCCTAGGAGATTGGCAGAGCAACTGCCAACTGGTGGAGAGGGTTGCAGAACAAGATCTCCCCTCCAAAAGATAATAGCAAACTACTTTGGAATCTTTGGGAATCAGCTCCTACTTAATGAGTATTAAGTTTGTTGGGTACCACCAATTACTGGTTGATTGTATGACGCCTCACAGAGATCCAGAAATGGTTTGCTATGGCCTACTTCTGGCGAAGGACTGGGGAACAAACCGGCAACCGCCTGCTTTCCAGGCAGTTTGTCCTACCACTAACATACATAACAAAGCTGATGAACTCACAAGCCTTTAAATACTGCCCCGTGAATGTAGCAACCAAAATAATATGCTGTAATTAACAGCTGCTGATCTAATTTGCATGCTCAGTTATTTATTTTTTACCATGATTTTGGAACTGGGAGAATTTGTTAAGATATATTTTACAGCACACTTTTCCTTAGCATTGATTTGATACGTTTATTTAACTATTTGGGCAAGCCACCTTACTTTTTTTAGGAGAAACAGCGGGATATAAGAAGCAACAATGGGAAACGTGTTTTAAAACTATGGCTCTTTGTTCAAGGTACTGAATGTCTCCAGGATTGCACCCGCGTCCCGCACAACAAATCCTTTGCACGCGCCGCCTGCCGTGCCCTAAATGTCCTAGCGAGGCAGCAGAGGGTTCGGGGATATGTAGTCCTTCCAAGGATCCCACCCGGCAGCCCCTTCCCTTAGAACTACCTTTCCCATGATGCTAGGAGACGCCAACTGCGCTCGCGCCGCGATAACCCAGGAAAGGGGGGGCGCAGGAGTTGTAAAGATGGCGTCAGAGCCGTTTCGCTCACCAGAGGGCTGAGGCGTTCGGTGCGGTTCCTGGAAGCGTGCGGGCGACAGGCGGCAGCTGGCGCCGTGCGGCGAGCACCAGCATCATGTCGGAGCCCGGGCACTTGGGCGTAAAGCGGGCCGAATCGGCGAGGCTCCGGCGGGCGGAGCAGCTGAAGCGCTGGAAGGGCTCGTTGACGGAGCTAGAGCCGGTGATTCCCATCCGAAGCCGGCACCGGGGCGGGCCGCGCGTTCGCTTCGAGGACGGCGCCGTGTTCCTGGCTGCCTGCTCCAGCGGGGACACCGACGAGGTGAAGCGCTTGCTGGCCCGCGGAGCCCGCCTCAATACGGCCAACGTGGACGGGCTGACAGCGCTGCACCAGGTACCCCGCGAAGGAGCATCTTCCCCGCCTGCGCCCCTGGAAGGCTGCGAGGGGCCCCCTCGGGGCCGAGGCCTCTTTGCCCGGGGACCTTCAGTTGCTGCCCCATAGTGGAGGGGGGCGCAGAGGATTGTGCCGGCGGGGATTTTCCTTTGCCGTATGCAACGGCCTGTAGATAGGAGGATGGCCTGAAGGGCAAAAGAACGCAGCCTGTCAGGTCTTGCCATTGAATGAGTAAAGTTCCCCTTTATCTCTAGATTTTATTTGGTTGCTGATGATGCCCACTCCTCCTTGCCCGCTTTCTGGTCATTCCTTGACAGCACTGCAATGGTTTTATTTTTTCTCTGTGAGAATTTATAATGGTTTTTTCATAGCTAGTCTAGCACAAATGTCTTCAATAAGGGTCTTTGATACTGTGCGAGATATGGCCCACCCTCCATTTAAAGAGATGTCTTTTCTTTCCTATTTACCCCTTAAAAGCATTGACTGTGCTTTACAAGTGTGTCCCTAGCATATACTGTATACTATAAAGTTGGAATAAATATTAGTCCATCATAGTGCTTAAACAAATTTTAAATCTGCCAGTTTCTTTTGGTCCCCCAGAGCTGCACCTGAAAGTCCTTATTCAGTGTCTCATTATAGCTATGTCAGGTGAATTGCCCTTCAGTGTAATTTGAGCAACTTTTGCATACTGTCATTATTGTGTAATTTTGTATTGAAATAGCCATTTCCAACTAGATGACATTTCCTTTGCCATTTGTAGGACAAATGGTGTGTTGTTATTTAGTGCTGTTATACAACATCCTTGCTTTATCTTTACTTTGAATCCCAAGGATAATATAAGGCCATACAGGTAAATGTAGTGTGTGAAAGATGGGGATTTTACTTTATTTTTCTTTTTAAAGATCTGGTTAATGTTGGACAGACTTTAAGTGTAGCTTAGTAGTAAATTGTCTTAAGGACTTTTGTAGTGTCAGTAACTCTAAGATTATATTGACTTCATGTGTCCTGTGTAGGAGTTGCTGTGATACTTTTGACTTTCAAAACCTTTTCTCTTGGCAACCTTTACTGAGACCACAAGGTGCCAGAGTCTAAGATAAGCAGCACAGAATTCTATTAATAGAATTCCTAACTTACTGCAAGCATCAGAAGTATCCTCAAGAGGGACTCTTAAAATGACAAAAGCATCAAATGCAGTTGTGTCTTCTCAGGACTTTATGTCATTTGTAAATGCAACAAAGAAAGTCTGATAATATATATGTAAATTTCTTGTCAGAAAACCATAATGATCTTTTGACTTATACTGTATAAATGTATAATAGTTTATGCACCTGAACAAGTTGTCACAGTATTTTTGTTTCTAAGCTAATTTTCCCCTGAGATATTACTGAAAAGTGTGAGAGATGACAAGCTTGGGTTAATTTGTGATGCGTATTTTGTTGCCATGGGAATAAATATTAGAGAATATAAATGAACTTTGTCAATGCAGGCGGGCTTATATTGTGCATAATTATTTTTGCACTTCATTTGCATAATTTTAAGTGGAAGAATGGATGAATGGTCATATAAGGAATAGTTTCCTGATCCTTGGGAATCACACTCCTATTTGTTATGTTTTGAGATTGATTCTCCTTTTTATATTTTAAATGAATATAATACAGTAGAGTGTAAATACAGTCCAAGAAATACAAATGGATAAAAATAGCACAGTAGCAATTGCAGTACAGTATGATTATAAACACTGAGCATGGCAGAAAAAGGAAACAATTGTTCCTATTGGGGATGAGGCCCATAACATTTGGGGCCTCAACTTGGGAGTCCTCATAGAAGAGTCTTTGGCCCAAGCAATTGTTAAATAACAGCACTACCTGCAAAACAGGGTGGAGGCAGAGACAAAGAATGAGCACAGGCGGGACAGCAAACAATCTCACAGATGTATTCATTGAACCACTCCCAGTCTTACAGGTGCCATTATCCACTTACAAAGACTGCTGTACTCCTCCGGAGCTCATTTATAATTTCTGCTGTAATTAATTAATCTATTAATTGTAGAATTCTACCAATCTTTAACACAGTTCAGACATGGGCAGTCTGGAACCCAAATAGTAGTGTCCTTGAGAGTTTTTCTGATACCTAAAGCCCTTCCCTGCCCAGTCTGTTCCTGCCATCATGAGATAGGAAATATGGTTACCCTTCTGCTTTGAGAATAAGAACATAAAGAAACCCTGCTGGATCAGGCCAGAACCCATACAGTCTTGAATCCCGTTTTACACATTGGCCACAAATGGCTTCTATGCATTCTCAAGCAGAAGACAAAGGTAAAACCTTGACCTGTTCTTGATTCCTGCAAATTGCCTTAGAGACATCCAGTCTGTCTCTGCAACCTCAAGGGCGATACCCAGGCACCATATCTAGTAGCCATTGATGGGCCTAATAGCATCTCCATACTTGAAGAATATACAGAGCTGAAAGAAGAAAACTGGAAGGATATCTATCCCTTGAAGTTGTGGAATTTCAAATGGGACATAGAAATGCATAGAATTTAATTGTGGAATTTAATTGTACTGGATCTGACTTTTACACAGCCACCATGGAAAGCGAGAAGATATTTGTCTGCTCTGGGCAAGGGTCCATAGTAACTCTTCATCATTCTAAATAAGGCATTGTAAATCCTTTACAATGATAGTTGACAGGGCATGTGGCAAGGCCATACAGAGAATAGGTAGAGCTAAAAATAGGGAGGTATGTTTAATGTTACAGTTCTGTTAAAATCCATGTGAAAATATACCTCACTGATAAGAATATGAAAGCATTTGAAGAGTGATGCTCTACTAACCACATCTTTCCTCTCCCATGAACTCTTCTGAGTGAGTGGCATCCTGCTTCTAACTCCCCAGGAGTATAAATGAAAATGGAACACTATTAGGAGCAGCATTTTAAGCTATTTTGTACATTGCTGTTCATTGATCACACTATCTAGCCCTAAACTGAAATGTGCATAAACATGAAAGGGAGAATGCACACAAGTTTCAAACTGCTGGATGTGGTAGAACATTGACCACTTTGCTTTTATGGGCACGGGGTTGCATATGTAGCCTTTTCTTAGAATATGACATTTTTTAGTATCTTGCTCTTTGCAACAGAGGTAGATATAAAGCATGTGCGATTTTGAGAGAAATGGAAATTACTCCATTCCATTTCTGGTACAAGATCTCTGAACTGCATATAGTCCCACATGTCTTACTGAATGATTTTATTGCTGAGATTTGTTTGAAGGTCTAAATCAAATGGACACATCTTCTGAAAGTGCTTCTCCCTTTTGTTCTCCTCATTCTGACTGATGGTGTCAGCCACTGGTTTTGTGTATGTCCTTCATTCTACGAGCTAGGTTGCTTTCTCCTCTCACTCAGTTATTTGTTTACATATTTGGCAAACTCATGCCTCAAATGCTATAGCATTGAAGTTGTGATTAGAGTTCATGTCTGCTGTTTGACTAAAATTTTGCTTGCTTGTTCTTGGAAATTGTATTTGGTTTGGTTGTTGCTCCCTTCTGTCCTCATTGCAAACAGAGTGTGGAAAATGTCTAGATGACTTATGCTGCAGTCATATGTACGTTAGGGGGAAATTTATAGGTTAACGCTTTGGTTTTTCTTTTTTACTCTTTAATTTACACAAGATTTAAACCTTGTACCGATAACAGAGGCATTAAAAAGCTATGCATATAATGTCAAAAGTGAGCATTTATTATCTAAGTTGATTTGAAATTGTCATCAAAATATGACACTTAAGTGACACACGTGTAGGTAGGTCTCAATTCATTGTCCCACTGGGGCCATAAGAATAAGTCTTTTGGCAACAATAAGGCTTTGAGTTATGTTGTCCTTACATAATTAATTAAACAATGAACATCAGAAAGTGTAAAATATTTTCAAAATATGTAATTTGTATACAATTTATACTTTCCTGCCATAGATAAATCATTTTAATACATTCCTAAAACATATGGCTATATTAGGCATTTAATTCATCATATCTCTGATGTTTAGTAAATAAAGCCATGACAAATCAAATGCCAATAATGCTGAAAAATAAGCTTTTGCTGATTAAGTCAAATTGTTATGTCAAAAATAGACAGAGCTACAAAAGAAAACAATTCTCATTGCTTAGCCAACCCCCCAAAACCAAAATCGATGAATGTATGCAATAGCTGCAGTTTCAGAAGCCCCCAAAGTTGCAGGTCCAAATCATGACAGTACCCAATTTTCTACAGAAAATTTTGCCAATGTGCAACAGGGAGGCAATTGGTTTGTCAAAAGATTTTTTTTAAAAAAAATTATTTGAATCTAATAATAGCCCTAACATAATTTCACTAGCCAAGAAATGTCTTTCTCTCCTTTCCCTTGGGTTAGTAATCCTTCTTGGATGTCTTTGTTGGTGATTGGGCTTGATTTCTAATTGTGAATTATAATTTAATTTTTTATTGATCTGTACTTTAATTTAGGTTGCTTTTCCTAAACTTATCCTGTAATTCTGCTCCTCAGATGTAGGGTGTGGTGGGCAGTGAAAGGAAGCCTTTGTTGCATCCTAGCTGCTATCTCCTCAGCTTGGCTATTTGGCCCAGTCTGACTTGCCAGTGTGTTTTATGTCAAGCCTTCTCTTCACGCCCAACCAGCCTGCATGTAGGAAGAAGAATAGCATGATGGGGAGAGGGATTATTGATCTACTATGCATGTCTAGCAGTTTTATCTTTTTGTAAGTTATCCTGGAGAATTATTGCAGGGTGAAATCATAAAGTGTATAAATTAGTACAGTTGTTTCCCCCCCCCCATCATTACAACTAGAATGTTAACCACATCTCATTATTAGACTTCTTTAACAATTTTATACATGACTTCCTCCGTTCTTCCGACTCCTCTTCTTCAATCTGTTTGAATTCTATGCTCCTCGTATACACCGTAAGTTCTTTTCGATATATGTTAGCCAAAACCTTCGGTCATAACCTCCAAGTCCTGCAGAAATTCAATAAGGGGTCTCCAAACTTCTAAAAACTTATTCACAGTTCTGTTCTTTAACAAATTTAACAGATTAATATAATATTGTAACCCGCCCTGAGACCTTTGGGTATAGGGCGGGATAGAAATACAAATAAATAAATAAATAAATTCAGTTTATCAATTTCAGCCATCTCAATTAGTTTAATTAGCCAATCTTCCTCTGTTGGTAATTCCTCCTCCTTCCATTTCTGTGCATATAACAGCCTGGCTGCAGTAACCATATACAATATCAAAATCTTTATGCTATTTAAGTTCTCATCTACTATTCCCAACAAAAACAGTTCTGGTTTAAACATAATATTATTTTTACAGATTCGTCTCATCAAATTACCTATTGTCGTCCTATACTTCCTTGCTTTTTCACCTGTCCACCACATAAATTAGTACAATTGTTTCTGGCTAGAAAGTGATAGTTTTCTTACCCTAGCTTTCTATACTTTTTCTAGTGTGATATGCTATGTAATAGTGGCCTTTACTTGAGATAATTCACTTCCTTTTTATAGGTTTGTTTTTTTCATGAAAAGTTTCTTGAGACTAGGCAATAGTATCTCAGATTGTAAAATGTGGTAGTAAAATGTTGCATTTCTTTCAGAGACTTGTTCTGTTAGTCTACTGATGGAGTAGGATTTGACTTTAGTCCAAGCTCTCTCCCCGTGAAATACTTTCCCCAGCATTTTTACTTTTTCTGGTACCTTGGATAATAGCCTTCCTAAAAGATACCTGGGAAACAAATCACTCTAGTGCACTGTGTGCTGAATTGCCCTTGAAAATTGTCTAGAAATTGCCGCTGGCACAGCATGAAATTACCGGGAGCTTTGCACAATGTAATGCAAAAGAGATCATAAAGCACCAAGCTTCCTCAGGCTGTACTGTCTGTCTGTTTGCTTCCAGCTCAATTTAAGGAGTTAATTTTGTTATTTGAAGCCATGAACAGCTTGACCTAAGCTCAAGCTTGAAGATTAACAGGAGATACACTTCTTGTTATCCAAGTAGCAGCTGTTTTATTACGTTTTGACCAGAAAAAAGCTCTTGCTGTTGTTGTACCCCCCTTCATTTAAAACTCCTTCCATGTGAAAAAAAATGTGGCATTCCTTTCTGTTGACTTCTTGGTAACACAGCCCATCTCATCTCTAACCAGACATTTGTTGAGAATTTAAAGGCCTATAATTTGGTTATGTCTTGTTGTCTTTATTGTACTAGGATATTTCCTTGCAAGATTTTAGATTTATGAACTGGTATAGATCCCCGGTTTATTTGAAAAATGAACTAAAAGTACATAACATATATACAGGTTCGCTGACTTATAGAAACAGCAGCTTACGTTAAATTCTTGATGCTCCTTTCTTCAATACTATGAAGCTTTTTAGCTTGAAATGTTCCTCTGATAGACAAGTAGATGCCTCCTGAAAGAGGTGTTGTCTCTTAGGAAAATTGTTTTTTGACTGATAACTAATCAAGAAAAGACAGGGAGAAGGTACTTTTTCAAGGGAATCACCCTTCAAGGCATTTGTCCTGAAAACATTTTCATTTTGACTGAGGACTTGTTGATTGTATTTAGTGCATACATTTGTTGAAATCTTCTCTGGTCAACTGCAATAAAAATATAATAAACATTTGTTGAAATTTAGTGATTTTATCTTCAGACCTTATCTTTAAGTATTTTATTTCAGATTATTAGACTTTGATATAAACAAATATTTTGTTTTGATTGTATATATCTTCATTTTTGCTTATAGTTATAATTGTTGATTTCATAACATCAAGACTATCACGATCACCTTGGTACTTCTTGATCTCTCAGCAGCTTTTGCTGCAATTGACCACAGTGTCCTATTGCAGTAGTTGGGAATAGGAAGCATCATTTTACAGTAGATCGATTCTTTTATTTATATGGCAAATTACAAAGATCAGCCATGGGGAATTCATCTTGTTCCCTTGGAATATTGTTGTGGGTTTTTCCAAATGTTAATCTTGGTTCCCATGCTTTAAAACAACTATGTAGAGACACCTGAAGTGGTAATCTCTTCCACTGGTTTGTAGTGAGCTCTGTTCTGTATTCCATCTGAGTCAGGAGAGGTACGTACAAGTGCAGGATTGTTGCCTGGAGACAATGATGGGTTGATTATGGTTCAATAAGGCAGGGTGCTATATATCAGTTCTCAAATAAAGGAAGCAAAGTGTTTTCCTGTTCTTGATAATGTTACTTTCTCCTAGTTTGGAAGTTTGGGTGTATATATCACTGCCATTCACCTCTCAGGAAGGTAGTAAAGACATGCCTCTTTGTCCCAGTCTTTGGTTAAATGGGAATATACTGTCTCATCCCATATTACAGACACTGTTACTGTTTTAATATATACTGTTGTTGTTCTTAAATATGTCTGATTTTAAATGTTGCTACCCACCCTGAGACCTTTGGATATAGGGCGGGATAGAAATACAAATAATAAATGGCAGCAGTGAAAGGAATGCCAGCTCCCACCTTCGTCTGGTTTGACAAGTCCAGCCTGTTTTGGACAGAGACAGTTAGATGAATGTTCTTGTAAATTCAAGTTGGTCTCTAGTAATGCTCTTGACATGGGGTGTCCTAGAAAATGGTTCAGAGGGTGAAACACTGATGTAGAGAATGACAGGGAGATTGTTCTTGGCAGTTTTCAGTTGAATCCATTTCACACAAGATTGAAAATATTTAAATTCTATAATAGAAAGGGAGTCTCTCTAAATAGAGTGATAAAATCTTGCTTTCAGTTTATTTGCAGATAATCTTTAGTTTATTTTACAATATATGTCATTCAAATGTGTGATGAACAATGCTGATCTGCTATTAGTGCTATCTCTCACTGTCCTTTCAGATGCAGACTAAACTTGGCTCTTGAACACCATGAACTTCTCAGTTGATCTGACACAGCAACTGTTCAACATGCATTTCCGGACCTTATGAAAAGCAGGCTTCTATTTATAACTTAGTCATATTATAATTCTAAACAACTACTGTTGTTTCTTTGTAGAATATCAAATGGTTTCAAAACCAATATTTGATTTTTAAAAAATTAAATAAAAGATGTTTTTATAGTGTCAGAGACTGAATTGTCAACATGTTCAACTTGGCCATTTGCTAAAGTGATCTCTTTCTTATCCAAGTCAGCAAGTGCGTAAATTTTTTCATTTATTTAATTTTATAGGGTGTCATAAATCAACACTTCACAACCACCCATTATGTTTTGCTATAGATGCTGCTGCACCTGCGTATGCATAATGGTGTGGGAAGAATCAGTGATTGAAATGGCTTTTTGCCCTGGAAAATGACCAGAGGCCTCTATATCTCTTTTATGGCTGTTCTTGATGAGCACTGATTATTTTGCCTTGGGTATTGGGGAAGATAAATGGTTTTTTTGAGATGTCTTTGTGAATTCTGCCTTTTTCTACACCTCTTCACACAAATTTATTTCCTGTTTTTCCTGTTTATACTTCCTCATTCATTTTTATTTTCTTCCCATCTTACCTTCAGATTTCAGTCTTTTGGGGCCAGGATCTGAGGTAAAGTTTGTAAATTAGCTGTATATATTAGTAATAGGGTGTAGGTAAGGAAAAACAAACAGCAAAAGCACAAGAGATACACAGTGCTTCACCATATCTTGGTGCAAAAGAAGCTATGATTCCCATCTCCATGTGTCTTGAACATGTAAGACATGGATTTGGTATAAAATGAAACCCTCCTACTTTTTTTCTGAAATGTGCAGATTGTGAGTTGTTCCTTGTCCTCACTGAGGTTGGTAGGGCAGAGTAGCTAGTAATATGTGGAGCCAGAGGTAACTACAGGCAGAATGTAAAAAAGGCTTAGTCTTGTTTCTAACCACATGAGTTGACACTATGGAATATGTTTCCTCTTTAGTAAAGTGCACAGATGTTAGCTCTTCCATTGGGAACAGAAAACAGAGAGCAGACAAAGTGAAGACTCTGAACTACTGAACATAGTGGTCTATCTTGCTTTTACTCACTAGTTGTCCCTGCATGCTATGCAGTTTATTAATAAGATATAGTAATAGAGAACCTTCAGGGCCTGTGTTCAGAAACATGTCCTCCTTCACATGAATGTACATCAATGTAAAAACCGCAGGGTAGTTTAATATCTTTTTTGCAAGGATAGATTTAAAGGAATGATAAAAGATCAATAAATTCATAATAACACAAATTTAATTCGGTATTCTTTTTGAGATCTTAGCAAACAAAGTAGCTTCTAACACTCATTTGAGCAAAATCAAAAACTTATAAAAATGTAAATCTAGAGACTTTCTTGTATTTGTTTCAGGAGACGATACAACACATTCTCAGTGAATTATTATGACAAAGGTCTCCTTACAAGTTGTAAATTCTTGACCAGAGTTTTCTTAGCCGAAGAGCAGAGAAAAGGGTTTTAAAAAGTTCTAACTAATGATTTGATTCCACTTTCTTACTTTGCCAAAGGGAAATCCTTGGTGAGGAACTTCCTGTGCAGTTTTTTTTTTACAATGAATTGACTCACTCTGATTTTAAGTTCTATTTATTGTGGCAGCTGTTGTTTTCCATATCTGTTGATAGGTATTACTCTGTTTTGAGTGATGCTTAGCAAGGGCTACAAGATTCTCTCCTGCCCTAAGCAGCTAGCCCAACTCTAAGGTGATCCCTGGGAGACTTAGTTGATGACCATTTATCAGTTATTTTATTTATTATTTATTTATTTAATAAATTTATATCCCGCCCTTCACCAAATGGTCCCAGGGTGGCTTGCAATAAGAATAAAACATATAATAATAAAATATTAATAATTAAAGATCACCCCTCCCTTCCTCCCACATCCACCCTAGGGATTTTCGCCTAAGACAGCTCACGACGCTTTGACCATTCACACACAGGAGCGCAGGAGCGCGTGTAAACGCGTTCCGGCGCGCCTGTGTGCGAATGCTCAAAGCATCGTGAGGTGTCTTAGCCGGCAAACGCCGGGGAGACAGCTGAGGTGGCTCCCTCAGCCGGCGCTGGCTGAAAACAGCTGATTGTCAAAGGCGCGCCGGCGTCGGAGGCGAGCCCGCAGCTGTTAGGGAGAGAGAAGCAGGCGCGAATGCTTCTCCTCCCGAATGCCTGCGGGCAGTTCGTGCGCGCCCGAATGCATGTAGAGCACTTTAAAGTGCTCTACATCTCGAACGCGCCGAAGACAGCTCCGGACACGTCGGAGCGCAAGCCCCGCTGAGCCAATGCGTATGCCGTGTCCGGAGCTGTCTTCCACACGTACTAAAATGGCGTGTGCGAAAACACCTCCTCCCTCCCTAATAGGACAGCACCCTGAGGAAGCTATTTAGATGGGAAAAGCCTGTTAGCAGTGACAGATCAATCTCTTGCCCCAGGCTGAATTGTACAGGCTAAATTGCCAATGGCATGTGGCAGGTCTAGAGGGCAGAATTTTTCTTTAGTAACTGATAAGAGGAATTGGCAATTCTGCCCCATTTTTCTAACCCATTTAAGGGGACTCAAAGCAGCTGACAAAGCTTTCTGTTCTTCTCCCCACAACAGACACCCAGTGAGGTAGGTGGGGCTGTGAGTGCTCAGAGGACACCTGTGACTAGCCCAAGGTCACCAAGCTGGCTTCATGGAGGAGTGCGGAATCAAACTTGGTATTCCCAGATCTGTGTCCAGCACCTTACCACAAGACAAAACTGTGTTCATTAAATGATCAATATTTCAGCAGTGAAGCAAATTTATTTT
>MTQE01003428.1:6412052-6423029 GCA_014337955.1 Aspidoscelis marmoratus
GACTGTAGCTCCAGTAAGAGGAACCTCACTTGTGGGGTTCCTCAGGGGGTATTCTGTCCCCGATGTTATTCAACATCTATATGAAACCACTGGGTGAGATAATACGGAGTTATGGTGCTCGGTGTTATCAGTACGCTGATGACACCCAAATCTATTTCTCCATGTCTCGCTCGTCGGCCTCGAATTCCAATGGCATCTCTTCGCTCAATGAATGTCTTCAAGCGGTAATGAGCTGGATGAGGAAAAACAGATTGAAACTGAATCCAGACAAGACGGAGGTGCTCACGGTAGCGGCCCCGAAATCAGGAATTGGGTTGCAACTTCCAGTCCTGGATGGGGTCACGCTCTCCTCCAGTGACTGCGTTCATAGTCTTGGGGTACTCCTTGACTCGTTGCTCTTGATGATAAATCAGGTAAATGCGACAGTCAGGAGCGCCTGCTATCAGCTTCGGCTGATACGCCAACTGCGCCCTTTCCTGGAAGTAAAGGACCTCGAAACAGTTGTGCACGCACTGGTAACCTTACGCTTGGACTTCTGTAACGCGCTGTACTTGGGGCTACCCCTGTACTTGGTTCGGAAGCTTCAGCTGGTTCAAAACATGGCAGCCAGGCTTGTTTCCGGTACATCTAGGAGGGACCACATTACTCCGGTTCTTAGGTCCTTACACTGGCTGCCTATTAGCTTCCGGTCCCGGTACAAGGTGTTGGTTATTACCTTTAAAGCCCTAAATGGCTTGGGTCCAAGCTATCTCAGGGACCGCCTCTTCCTGTACAATCCTCCCTGCGCTCTCTGCTCCTCTGGGAGGAACTTACTGCAGCCTTTAAAATCCAGGCTTGCGGCGACCTCCCAGAGGGCGTTCTCTGCTGTCGCCCCCAAACTCTGGAACGACCTGCCGGATGAGATCCGGCAGTTGTCATCACTAGACAGCTTTAAAAAAGCTGTCAAGACGGTTCTCTTCCGGCAGGTCTTTCCAGATTAATTTTCTCCAGATCAACCATCCCGGCTCGGGCTCCCTGACCCCCTCATTCCCCTCGTGGCCCCATCATAAGTGTTGGTTGAGGAGCTCCGGAGGGACACTAGGGCTGTTAGCCCGTTTAATTATGTTTTATATTTTTGATACTGTATTTTAACTTGTCATATTGTTTAATACTTTTTAAGGGGGGGAGGGACCATAATGTTTTATTCTTATATGATGTTTTTTATGTTTATTGTTGTTAACCGCCCGGATTGGTTTGCCACAGGGCGGTATACAAATAAATATTATTTTTATTATATTCAGGAAGCTGGTGAAGTTGCACCTCTTTGTCCTGGCCTTTGGCTGATGTGATTATTCCCCCCCCGCAGATACTATTATTTTAGTATTTAGGATATTGTTTTAAATACGATGAATCTTTTAAGTGTTTTTATGTATATTATTGTTTTTAATATATCAGTTTGTAATTTGTTCTTTTAAAGGTTGTTACCTGCCCTGAGACCTTTGGGTATAGGGTGGAATATAAATATGTGTGTACATACATACATACATGCATACACCACAATAAATCATGATAAAACAAATATTAAAACAGTAAATGTGCCTGTGTTGAAAGGGAATGTTGTTCCCTCAGCCAGAGGTCAGGTTAAAGGGTTGCATTTTCATCTGTCTTCTGAACATACACAATGGAGGTGCCTGACAAACCTCAGAGGGGAGGTTATTCCATATCCTGGGGCTACAACCAAGAATGCCCTCCCACATGTTCTCACTCCCCTAATTACTGCAGGTATGGAACTGCCAAGAGGGCCTCTGCAGAAGTTCTCAGAGCATGGGCAAGTCTATAAGAGAAAAAGAGAGAGAGAGAGGAAGTGTTCCTTACAGCCTTATACGGTAACATTAGTATCTTGAAGTAGGCTCAGTAGTAAATAGTCAGCCAGTACTGTTCTTTTAGGACTATTGGGTGACCTGCCAGCAGTGCCAGTTAGTAAACAATATTTTCCCACTTTTTATGTAGGAAGTAAAAAATATTTTTATTCATTTCCTGGTGGGGCCCTGAACCAGTCTGGTGAGCACATTTAAGAAAAAAAAATGTGTGGTGGCAGTTCACAGATCAGCATTGTAAGAGACTGGGTGTGGTGGCAGCTAGACTTCAATTAGAAAGCCACCCTTTGATCTTCCAAAATTATTTTTTATTCTACAATGCATCAAATGTATTTTGGTGAGATCAAAGGAAGGATTCTGACTGTAGAATTGCTCCTTCACCAGCACTCCTCAGTGCTACTTTGTCACATTACAATTACACTCTGAAGTACTAATCAGGCAACATACTTCAGATTGTTCAGAAATTACAGTATGCTTTGAAAATTGGATTCAAAATCATAGGCTTAGTGTTGGCCCAGTTACTAGAACAGTATGATAGTGGAGGCATTGTATGACATAGTCCTTGTCCTTGTCCTGGGTTCCTACTCTTCAGTAGGTGTACATTAAGCATATATTTTGTTTTAAGCCAAAATAATGAAAACCTTTTGTGCATTTACTTATATGTAACAGACTAATAGTAATGTTGAACATCTCCTCTAATACTTGATATGTGTTAATAAATTACTGCTTCAGTTAAGGAGTAACAATTTTGCCGCCATTATGGTTTTCAACCTTAGTGCTCATATTATTACGGTGATGGAGCTCTTGTTACTTGTAGACATACAACACTTTGATCCTTGTCCCTTTTTATTCCATGGCAATGACTGTGCCAGTTAAAAATTTGGTACACAAGAAAAAAAGATTCTGAAGTGTTACAGTACAGTAGTTGTAGCAATATGTATAGGATTAGATTTGATAAGAAACTTCCATGTATTTTAATTCCCCTTCCTAAAAATTCAAAAACCAAGGAGAGGGGGAACCTAGGAAAGTATCAGAGTTTCTGAACTTCCATTATATTACTAAGCAATAAGCACTTGACAATCTTCAACTTGAAATCTACCTAGGTCTGGTTTATTTAACAATTCAGACAATTTTTGTTGTTAGGTGACATGAAGTTAGGCTTGACTATGGCAACTGAATGGACAGATATCCACCATCTTAATCTGTCCATACTAAGATGCTCTAGCTTCTTAGATAACATGTTGAGATATGCTGATCTCTTTGCCTGCTGATTCACCTTGTCTGTCATCTTCTACTTTCATTAACCTTGTTATGCATAATAAACATTTCTAATCCTCCTGTTGCATCGTGTGCTTAAGGTATGTGAGTTTCTGGTTACTAGTAAGGGTGAGACATTGTTTTGAACCTGCCCCTCATATGCCAACAGAGGCCCACTATTTAGGTTAGCATGCCTTTACTGAACCTCGAGGAAGGAAGCCTCTTTCCTATGCCTTCTGGATATTCATGCCTATATGAAAGGTGTGTTTTGGTTTTTGGAACTGGAGCTGGTGCTGGGGAAGGTCTGGGAGGCCTGGAACCAATGTTGAGATGACTTCACAGAAACACAAAAATGTAAGAAATACACTACTGGATTGGATCTAGTCTGGCAATCTATCCTTACAGTGACCAAACAGCTGTACAAGGAAGCCCATTAGCAGGACAGGAACATAAAATTTGCGTTCCTTACAGTCTACTAACAGCTATCCTTCAGTTTGGTGGCATGTCAGCATTGCACAGGGTAATGCCACACAGCTTGGGCCAACTTCCAGAGCATAGGAGTATTTGTGAGGAGAGAGCTTGGCACAGCTGAGTTCAGGCAATGACTTCTTTTTACTGAAATAATGAGACCTTGTTTGAATGTGTGACTATTTTGAGTATTTCAAAAAGCCATTTATGCACCCTACTTGCTAGTAATTCCCGAAAGTGAGCTGTCAGGTATTACTTGGTCCATAAAATGAATCCACAAACAGTAAAGCTTGAAATCTGTGACTACATTACTGTAAAAAGAATAATAACTGATACGGTAATTGCTTTTCTGAATGCCTGTTAATATGTAATTTGATACCTTATACTTTAAACCTTGGGGTTTTTTTCCACTGACCTCCCTTAATCCGGATCTAGGAAATGAGTCCTTCAACTAATCCAGATCTAGTAGAAACAGTGGAAACACCAGAGCACCCATGTGGTGAATCTGGATCGACCCACGTGGGGCCCACCCATAACCCCAGGTTTTTGGGGGGACAGGGGATGCAATCTCCATAGATTCTCTGGAGATTCTTTGAAGATTCTCCTGAGCTTTTGTCATAAACTCTGGAGATTCTCTGGAGCGATCTGCCACAGACTTCGAAGATTCTCCAGAGCTTTTGACAAAGGTCTGTAGGATTGGCATTGCTCTCACGAGAGGTCCTCTTTGGAGCCTGTGCTGTTCTTCGAAGCCGCCTTTGGAACCGGCTTCAGAGACTGTGCACAGGCTTTGGATCTTTCGGTTTTGGGGCACCTCCCCCATGGGTGTGCCCCCCCTGGAGCCCCCCCCAGCCCCCATTACCCAATTGCAGTGAAAACTATTTATTTATTTATTTATTTATTTGTTTATTTTTACATTTATATGCTGCTCCATACCCAAGGGTATAATCCGGATTTGATGCCTGAAGACCCCATTGTAGACCCCTTTAATGGAGTCTACAGGAAATCTGCTTTATACATCCTGTAGGACCCATTCAATCCAGATATCCCTAGAACTGGTGGAAACAAATGTGGCTCTAATGGGGTCTGCAGTGGAAATGAGGTCTTCCTGCTCTGAGCCTAATGGGTCCCTAATGGGTACTTGGTGCTAGTGGAAAAAAACCCTTGTTAGTTGAAATACAGTACTGAATGTTTACTTTGGTAATAAAAACCCTGTTTGTGAACTTTTCTAAAATTGCCCAAATATTGTTTTAGATTTTAAAATTGTTTATCCAGCAAAGATAGTTGGAATTATTGTCTACCCTTTCCTGTGATGGCTGTGTCAGAAAAAATAATGTTCTAAAGAGATTTGCTTTTTCTTCTGTTATTGGCCTGTACTTAGAGACATGAAACACATTCTGAGAATCCAAGACAAGGAGCATCATCATGAGCTAATATGGAAAATGATGCAGGTGATGAGAATGTGTGCATAAATATATTCCATTTCGTTACTTGTTCTATGTAGCATTTGGACCTTGTTCTATGTAGTGGATTACTGGGTCAGATAATTTTTTCTTACAGGAATGGATATGGAAAGAGTATTTATTTTTCTGGTTGTTAAGTGAGAGACCCTGAAAGATCTTTGTTTCAGTAGGTGTCAGAGATAACCTTTGCTTGAAAATAGCACCCTATAATTCATAATGAACATTTTTCTTTCTTTAAAAAAGAGAGAAACCATCTACATTTTAGTGTCTGTGGTTTATCATGTGTTGTGATCTGCCCTGAGATTTCCTGATGAAGGACAGGAATATAATATAAATATTCATGTGGCATATATTTTCTTTTTCTGCTGTTTATGTGACATAAAATCCAGTACTGTCTTCTCTAGTCCTTGCAGCTGTGTTGTAGTTAAATTTAGAAATCCACATGTAATCAAATGAAAATGAGATTAACAGTACAGTGGAGGTTCTGTGAACTTTAGTTGCTATATGTGTGTTCACTGGGATTTATGAAGCCCTGACAGAAGAAAGGATCACATCATCATTATCATTGTCATCATTATTTAGGGATAATAGGTCGAGGAGGTACTTTTGGTTATCTTCAAGTGATTCAGTTTAGGTAGTCCAGATCCTGCAGTCTAAATCAATACATTTAGATGTGAATGCCAAGGATTTTTGTGGAATTTAGTGGTATGATTTCTTGATATTTCCCACCAGTTTTGTTACAGTTTTACAGATCTTTGGTTTTTCTACCTGTAGCATCCAAAGCGGAAAAAGCATGATTAATTTTTGTTTGTTTAAGTTCTGCCAGCTTTAGACCATGGTACAGACTATTACTGAAGGTCAGGATTTGAACTCAGCACCTGTTTAGCCCATTTGTTATTTTTTAATTCAGGTATTCTTTGTGAACTGGTTATGCAAATTCATAAAATGTAAATCTAGATATAGGAGGATATGTAAAGCACAAGGTTGTCACCATTCTTATATTTATTACTTTGATTCAATTCAAATACCTTGTTTCCAGTTCTCTGACAAATGAAAACATTTCGTTTCCCACCATTGTTCTATCTTATTTCTAAGTAAAACTTGTTCCACAAACAGCAGGGGGTGGAGGGGGGGGGAGAGATTTATATATGTATTACAAATAACCAGTCAGTTCTCAATACTGCTAAATCTTGGCTTATTTTTGCATACACAAACAGACTGGCTTAAGTAGGAAATGAGGCTTAGGCTGTTTTTGCACTAGCGATGAAGAACCCATTAGGAACCCGATTGGTATGGATCAGTCATGCACTGTCTGCCTGCAAGGCCTCTTAAGGATTTGTCTGCACTAACACCAGCGAAATCTGGATTTAATGGGGTCTTCAATCCGGTCTTCCGCTATGAAGATCAGTTCAGAGGACACAGGTTCTCATGGTGACCGGGACAGTAGGGTCCAGGAGCAGGCTCAGCGGCCACCATTTGGAGCTGGATGACTCTGGCTCTGCCCCATCACTCACAGCTACATAGGCCTGCACATCCTTCATAGCTGTCCCTGCCTGCATAGCCACTACATGGTCAGCCCTTTGAGTCAATAGGAATGTCCATTCAGTTCACCCACAGGAACAGAAGGAGAGCGATATTCAGAGGGGAAGGAAGAAGACAAGGGACAAGTTGGGGTGGCTTTGCTGTCCCGATTGCCTGACCCATCCAGTGGGTTCCGGAGCGGCTGTCAAAGCCATCCATTCCTCTCTCCAGGCTCTATAGTTGTTGTTGATGGAAGTGTACCTTGATTGACATCCACACTGGCCAATCGCACAGTGCCACCAGCAGCCCTTCCACTTCGAGCCAAAGAAAGCCTCGGAATGGGTGCTACGGTGCTTGCACGGTGGCCGTGTTTAGCACCCATTGCCATTAGTTGCTAGACGGCCCGTGAGGACACAAGATCCGGATCTTCAAGAACCAGATTCAGCAGGAACCAGATTTCAAAGATCCAGTATCGTGTATAAATCCAGATCTTCTAAATCTGGATTAATGGAGGTAAGTGCAAAAACAGCCTTAGAATATTAAGGTAGCTTATTTGACTGGTTTCTTTTTTTTTTAACTCAATGTTTCACATGAATTATTTTTCTTAGCCATATAGGAGAAGAATCCAAGTAAAGATATATGAGGAATATTATATCATTCCTAAATCAATGGCTTGCAAGCCAGTTCATTGTACTTGTTCATGTCTTTCGGCATAGTCATATTTTGTGCATTTTAATTCTTGTCTAAACAAAAATACTAGGTAGTTTTTTTTATGGCTCAAAAATGTAAGTCCCACATGCTAGAGATAACAGGTGCAGTGATGATGAGTAGGCATGATTCAGACAGTGATACAATAACCTGTGTGGACTTTACTGTCAGTCTTTCTTAAATAACATTTCTAAAGTTCACTGATGACACAGCTTTAAAACTGGCCCGTTGCTCTTAGGAGATAAATGGGAACAGGAGTTAAGCATATAGCCTGATAAGACAACACAAAGCATAAAACTATATGCAAATAGGAGTCATTGAGTAGGTACTCCTGATCTATTCTTCACTTAATAAATGTAACTCCTGTGATATTGGAATGTAAAGTTGTCTTGAGTGAAGGTAAGGAGGAATTCTAATAGTTCTATAAACTTTAGAGTGAAGCCTGGCTTTCAAACTACATATTCAAAGTTGAAGAATCTATTTTTATAAGCATATTTATTTGTTTATTCTATTTTTATGGCTCACTTCAGCCTCTAAAAGATTTTGTTAGCAAATTAAATATAAGAAAGGTCTTTCTCAAAAGGTCATCCATCAGTGCAATCACATCTGATTCTGAACCGGGCCTACACTCAGATTGAAATGAGTCTAGGTGATTAGTTTCTTCCAAGAATGCCTATAGCTGGATGGCAACTACCATTATTGCCCCCAAAAGGGGAAATTTAGGAGCAGTTGAAACACCATCTCTTTCAAGGAAAGTGGCATCACCCAACAGCATAGTGAAGCATTCACTACAATCTAGACCCTTCTAGCCGTCACTACATGGGTTGTTCTACTAATTGAAGATGGGCATGCCATAGGACGCTGCTGAAAATTACCTCCCTGAAAATGCCCTACGGGTAAGATCTGTCATTCCTAGCTATTGGAGGGTGGGGAGTGGCTGCTCCGTTTATTATTTCAGTACATATTTTTAAGGTGTAAGCCACTCTATAACTTTAGGGTAGATACATGCAGAAACAATGAGTAACATCATAGTATGATTTTTTTTTTTTAATAACGAGGTTTGATTTTATAGGCATAGAGTGCAAAATAGCTCCATTAATTTCATTGTGCATACAGTACTCTATTTTAGGCAGAAAAAATGCTGCAAAGTAAGAATGCTTTCAAAAATAGAAGTGTTAATAGTTGGTTTTTCTCAATTAACAATATGCAAAGTGAATGAACAAAAGGGAAATCTAAATCATTGTTTAACTGGCAATTGCTGTGGCTGACTCCTGGTTGACTGCATAGGTACCTCCATGGGCACCTCTAGGCAGTTTTCTTGGCAGAGATTCAGAATGGTTTGCCATTACCAAGTTCCAGTACCAAGTACCCTAACCTTCTGTTTCCAGGTAACAGTTAAAATATTTTAATAATGCAATCTTTAATGGTAAGATTTCTAGTGTGTCTATGATCCATTTATGTGCTTGAAGTATGTATTTTTCTTTTTACGGGAAGATACACTCAGGGTGCCTCTGGATAGGGATGAAAGCAGCAAACAGACTTTGTTGCTTTTATCCCCGGCAGTTGAGGTGGAGCATGTAAACCCCCTCCCTCAAATTAGAAAGATGATAAAAATCAGCATGTTTTTAATGCAGACTTACCTTTGAATGCTCTGCCACCACTGCTGGCGACAGAGTTTTCTGTCTGGTGGACAAGAAGCTGCTCTGCTGGGAAACCAAAGCTACTGATGAACTGGTCTGGTGGACCGGAAGGCGATTTGGCATCCCTACAAAGCTTCTGGTTCACCAGTCTGTCAAACCAGAAGCCACTGCACAGCAAGAAGGAGCCACTGCACAGCTTTGATGGTGTCTGGAAGCATCCACAGTTTGAGTAGTATGGAGTGCTAAATGACCTGTCTTTGGCAGAGGAAAAGTAGTATTGAGGGTGAGTTACTGGAAACCATTTGAAATAGGTGCAAGCGGCCAAGACCATCACCTTCCTGGTGGTATTCAGCAGAAACATTTGTGAAATGTTTGGAGCAAGTGCTGATGCCTGGAAAAATGTGAGAGCTGTCTAGGTATATATTTATTTATTTTTATATTTATATCCTGCCCTATACCCGTAGGTGTCAGGGTGGGTTACAGTTTTAAAACAACAGATTAAAACAGTAATATGCATAAGAACACATTAAAAACCAACAAGCAAACATATGAAAAATCCAGCATATTTTAAAAAAACATATTAAAATACTAATGTCTACAGTAGCGGTGGGTGGGTGGGGGAAATGGTCACATTAGCCAAAGGCCAGGGCAAAGAGGTGCGTCTTTACCGCCTTCCTAAATGTATATAGAGAAGGGGTGTGACGCGCCTTGAGGGAAAGACTATCCCGTAGCCTAGGGGCCATTACTGAAAAGGCCCTTTCCCGGGTGCCCACCCGCCTGGCTATTGAGGATGGTGGGATAACCAGGAGGGCCTTGCCTCCAGATCTCTAGGTTGATAGAATTGCTGGCAATCGTGCTCTTCTTTGTTGGAGTTTCAGATTTACCTTAATACTTTCTGGAAGTGCCACTTGTGGTGAGCTTTGATCACAGCCGTAAAGGCAAGGACATGCTTGTCAGTCCTGACAATTTCTAATGGTAACAGTTACAAGACTATTTTGGGAGTTTTATACCTTCTTTCTTTGAACTCATATATCTGCTTGCAGACGATGTTTGCCTTTATACTGTCCAGCTGTTAGAAGATTTGTTATTTTATGATGTACATATTAGCAAAATAAAGCTGCTTGTTCTTGAACAGTGTAGATTCACCTATTGTCCCCATTCTGTTGCATACATGGGTATTGCTTATGATATGATTTTTTGGCACAAAGGTCACCCTGATTTTGGAACTATTTATGTGATCATCCCTGTCCATAATTCTGTGATGTGACATTTCTGCACATTATCAGGAGACTGTATCATGCAAAAATGGTTCTTGTACTGCATCCAGAAGTTACCCAGCAGTTCCCCAAGGGATCGTCTCACCCTGCCCCAGATGTTATTTGCCTGGAAGAGGTTCAAACAGAGCTGTGCCAGGCTACCCTAGCCCACAGGATAGTTATAGAGCATGCTTTTGTACTCTAGAGCTGTATGCATGGTGCACACTCTGGCATATGTGGAGCTGTTTCTAGGATAGAAGCAGCTCTGCACAGTGTGTGTGCTCTGTGTGGGAGCAACCTTCAGCTGTCCCACCAGAGTTACTACAAAAAGGCCCTCTCTTGAAAAAAGGTGACCAGGATAAGGCATTCAGGGAACAACTCTAAACATCTTTAAGAAAGAATGCTGTTAGATATGTTGTATGTCCCTGTACAATACTAGAGGCTCATTTCTGTTCCTCTTTTGTGCTAAAAATAAGTGTCACGATCCCCAGCGTTCCAACAAGTGCCTGCCCTCTCTGGGAGTAGCTTGGCCCTGTTAAGATGCTGAGTTCGTGCAACAGCCAAGTGAATACTACAGTGTGGACACAAAACACAGGTAGCAAGCGTTTCAACAGTAAACTAAAACAAGTTTATTATTATAAACATGCAATACTAGAAGGAAACTAAGGTTCAGGTATTTGTTGGTTTAAGTCTATGAGTTTCTTAAGGTTACCAGCTTCCCAGCCTATCAGCTCTCCTTAAAGGAAAATAGTTCCCTTTTAAAAAGACAAACCTCTCCACGTTCCTCCCCCTCTGGCTTGCTCTGCCACAG
>MTQE01003428.1:6430892-6443716 GCA_014337955.1 Aspidoscelis marmoratus
AAAGCAAAACCAAATAATTCTTTACATTAGTGACTTTTGCTGCTGAATTTTGTTTTCTAAATCTTCAATTGAAAGTTGGAATTTTGCACACTTCAAGAACAAGCAAGCACTACACGCCCAGGTGCCAGGGTGACCAGGTGTCTCCCAAAAGGGCTTGGCTTGTCACCTGTGACACACATGTCATAGGTTGGCCATCACTGACCTAAGATTAATCTAGGATATTTTTCCTTAAATTTGAACTATTACTATGTTAGAGATGCGTACAAATATGCTTTAATGCTAGTTCAAAGCATTCAAGAATGTTGGGATCCTATTTCTCACAAACCTGGCACTATGACAGCAAAGGGAAGGCGAGAACAAAAGTGACTAGCACTAGAATTCACCTTTCTCTGTCCTTCTTCCCCATTCTAGAGAATTTTTTCTTACCTCTGAATCATACTCCCTATTTCTTCTGATAACTGGGAGAGGCCTAATCTGCAGGACAGTCATTTAAAAACTGTGATTCAGAAGTATGAAAAATTTCTCTGGAATGGAACAAGACTGAAGTTGTGGCATTTTGTAGGCAGAGTACTCTGAATCTGGATATCCTAAACCATTTAATTTACCTAAGATTACTTATTAATTAAAAAATTTATTTACTGCTTCCAATTAAAATATAATTTTAATGATTTCACAGATCTATACAAAAGAGAGGTGGTCTGCCACTCTAAACTGATCCAACTTTATGAATGTTCTTGTCACCCAAAGAGAGAACCTTGAATCTGGCTTGGTAACAATTGGCAACCAGTGCAGGTGCTGGGTATGAAATGTGCATGATGAAATGGCCCATTCAACAATCTGGCTGCTGCATTTTGCATTAGCTGCAGCTTTCAGACCGGGTATAAGGCAGCCCAATACAGCATGCATTACAGTAATCTAAACACAAAGTTGCCAGGGCAGAGAAAATGGTGGTTAGGTTATGCCTGTTCAGGTATGGATGTGTACAGCAGCCTAAGCTGGTAATAGACACTCCGAGCCATAGAGGTTACTTGGGCATCCAGTAACAGCGCTGACTTGAGCAGTACCCTAACTCTTTGTGGATAGGAAGTACATCCCATTTCCATCCTGCATAGTCAATCCAGGAGGATTACTGGGAAAATCGAAACGAAATCAATAGAGTCACATTCTCTTTTTCTCTTTTCTGCATCTATCAGGGCAAGATTGACTCTGTCTCCAGTCTAGGCCTGAACCCACACTGAAATGGGTGCAGTAATTTCATCCAAGAACACCTATAATTGCGCAGGCACAGTATTCTCTAGGGAGTACTGCCTATTGAGTTCAGGGAGGGCTTTTTTTAGGCGTGGATGAACCACTGCCTCTTTCAAAGAACCACATTCTAACACAAAGATGAATTCACCACTATCTGCATCCACCTAGTTGACCATTCGGCACAAGAATCCAGCATGTATAATGTAGGCTGGACAACCATGAGTGTCTTGTCCACATTATCATGCTTCAAAACTGAAATTGATTTCACCAAATTATATGAGATAGCTGATTTACCTGGTAGTACCTCAGTGGAGTTGCTTAAATGAGAATGTATCGGTTACTTAACACCTTTTTAAAACACACTCGTTTTGCATGACATGTTAATGGTGCTTCCTACAACTGTAAAGATCTGACTTTTGAATATATATGGATCCTAGTTTTGATTGATGCAGCAGTGCCTCTGTTTCTTACTTTCGGCATTCTTTACACTAGACCACTTCAGTCTTCTAGGCATTCTAAAATAATATTTTAGGAAAACAAATGCAAAGCTTGCTCTTTGTTCATATGTGGAAGACCTTATGTAACATTTCACTCTTTCTTTGTAACTGCAAGGGTAATTTTATGCAGATTGGCTTGTCCATAGATGCTGTTCCTAGGGAATTTACTTTGATTTTAACCATTTGGTGATTGGTTGCTTACAAAGAAATGTGAATGGTTGCCTAGAAGCCACACAGGGAGTTTCTGTGAGGAAAGAACAATTTTTTTAATGTGTTAGTATGTTTCCTTGGAAATGAAACTAATTTAATTCTGCTTGCTTGCTGAAAACCTTAATAACTGGTGCTGTTTTAACAGCCACATATCAGATGAAACTAGAGTTGGATTTTGAGGATTACAAAGAGTAGTGTTACACTTGTGGAAATTTCAGAGTAGTTAAGTTCTTAATTCATATTCCAGAAACATTTGAGAAAGTCTTGGCACATCAACATTTATAGCTAAGATTATGTTAAGTTCTAAGCACCATAGAATGAAGAAAGCTAAAAGAGCATGACTGAGTAAAGTTTGGACCTCAAACTAAGAAAGCAGAGGAGGCCTTTAGTAGCTCTGAAATGAAGATATGCAAACAGTGATGTTGATTTCACTAAGAATTTAAACATCTTTTGGAGCAAAGGACAAATTTAAAAGATATAACATGATAAGGACCTGTAATGTTTTCTTCTGCCTGTACTGCCATCATGGTTTTATTATTTTCTCACTGCTTCTGTGATCTCTTCCCCTGCCAGAAGTGTATCTACCATTGCCAGGGTTAGGTTTTTGCAAAGACCTAATAACCAAGGGGGGAGCCATAATTACTGTTGATTATCTTTGGAGTCCTTTCAAACTTTTGATAAAAAGGACACTAGTCACCATCATCATGGTCACTAAGAATAGCTTTTTTAGAAGACCAAATGAAATAAAAATTCAACATAAAAAGAGTAGAACATAGAGATAAAAATATAGATAGCTTTATTACCCAAAAAAGCACAAGCTGTGTAACTAGCATATTAAGTGCTTTGAAAAAAATCAAGAGGCAGGAATTGTATATGGCATGCACAGTTTTGCATTCCCCTCACTGATACAGAAGTTTTGAGATAAGAGAGGTTGTGTGAATTACATGGATATGATCCCTCCAAAGCACATAGTTTGTACAAAGGTGGAATACAAAGGTTGACAAACTATTGGGTCAGTTTTGCACAATTGTACAAAATGTTAAGTATAAACAAGCCCTAAGACTGATAGCTGAACCTGGTAGCCTAGTTGTTTTACTTTCCCATATGTGTACACAGAACAGTCTTTTAATATTAAAAAACCCTGCTCCCTTCATTTCTTTGTTTGCAATAAAATTATTAATGGTAAACTTAAAGACAAAAAAACTATTTTTGAATTAAGTGTATACTTTTTGAACTTATCACCACAAGATTACTGTACTCCCTAGGATCAAATAATATGGGAGCTTTTTCCTCTATATTTTGTGTGTAAGCTTCCTATAATAGCTTGACTGTCACTTTAGGAACTTGTTGCAATGAACAGATCCTTGTTGATCTAGTAAAATGCCATTTAATATACCAGATGTTAAAGAATAGCCTTAAATAGAGAACTGTATCTATGAATGTCAAACATTTATTCCATTTTACTGCCTGTAGCAGAAGCTTTAACAGTCATCTCAGCATTTTCTTTCAATAAAAATCAATGGCATCTGATAAGTCAGCTAAGGCTACAGCCCTTCTCACACATATGTGGCAGTAATCATCTTTGAATTAGGTTGGACTTCTGTTCAAATATGAATAAGACCAATTTGAACAACTAGAAGTATAGCTGCTTTGGAGGACTTGGCTTCTGCGGGAGAACATCTAAAGAAAGCTGAGGTGTTTGCCACCTAAAGTAATTCATAAAAAGCAGTTGCATCTCTATAGATTCTCATCTTTAAAGACGTTGTAGCAATATTTATGAAAATGATTAATTGTGATGCCTGTTATTTATGCCTCATTTAATCAGTCACATTATTTCAAACTGTTTTCATTTCCAAGTCCTACTTTGATGATTATTTACAGCTGTGGTCTTTTTCTCTAGGTATAGATCTTGATCAGGCAAGGAAAGCAGAAGAACAACAAATGTTACAGGATGCACGGCAGTGGCTGAATAGGGGTAAAATTGAAGACAGAAAGCAACCTCGAACTGGTGCTACTAGTCTACATGTAGCTGCAGCTAAAGGCTATTCAGAGGTGATGAGGTACAGATCCTATTTTTGTTTATTGCTACATTAAATTAGGATCTATTGTTACGCCTGTAGTTAGAATGTAGAGAAAATCATAGTGGTCTTCCTGGTTTCTGATTGTAATTTTGAAGAATTAAATTACAGTGAATGTGAACTTAAATTTGAAATGAAAATATAGAATATTACTTACTGCTTGCAGTTACAACTGCCAGGTGAAAGTGTAGTGTTCAATGAAAAGAAAAATCAATGTCATTGAGACCCTCACTGAGCTGTCGACATCCAGTTTTCTATATTTTTGGCCTTGATTTACCAAGGAAAGTGGGATTAAAATGGTGTTGAGCCACCGTCTTCTAATCCTTGCAAGATCGTGACCTTCTTTGCTTTATAGAGCAATTCAGTTCTTCATCTTTGTCTCTTATAGATAAAGATGTCCTTTTGTGGAAGTTAGCTTTATCTCTGTTTTAGGTGGGAACTTATTCTCATTCAAATGTGTAGTTTATGGTGCTGGGACCATAAGTAGTTTAGCATCCCTCCCTGGTAGCTTAATTGCAATGGTAAGCGCACCAAACACATATCACTACACAATAGAGTTATGGTACAAGCCTGATGTTTTAAAAAACTGTTACTTTGGAATAATTCCTGTTTGGGTGTTTTCCAGTTTAAATTTGTCATTAAATGCTCACTATTTGGGCGATCAGCATATTTGGGAGTCAGCAAATTGTATTTTGAATGTAACTTACACTAATATGGAAAAAGCATCTCAATGACCAGTCCTGGTTTGGTAGTAATGGAAACAGTATTGGTTGTCATTTAGAACAGAGCCCTTTTCTCTCTTCCAGTAATGTCTGTAGGTTAACATTTTTTCTCCCATTCCAGTATGGGAATCCAGGAGCATATGTGATATTGTGGAGGAACTGGTGAGATCATACCAAAATGAAAATGCTAACATCCATTGCTAAAATGTTATAAATTCAGTGGTAAATTGGATACACACTGGTAAATTGATATGAATTAGAGGTTCTAAGGATTAAGACTCCTTTTACTACATTTGCCTTACCACATTTGCCTCACCTTACTATGCACTCTTACTGCGTGTCACCTTCAGGGGCATGACTGAACTGCTACTATTTGCACTCATTTGTTTTCTTAGACTCTTGATCCAAGCTGGTTTTGATGTGAATGTTCAGGACAATGATGGCTGGACCCCACTCCATGCTGCTGCTCACTGGGGAGTGAAGGAAGCTTGCTCTATCTTGGCTGAAGCACTCTGTGACATGGACATAAGGAATAAGCTGGTTAGTGAGCCTTTAACAAGATCTTCGTGAGGATTGTTCAGGATACCAAAGTCTGTTTCGTTCAAAACATTCTTACTGTGTTTCTTACAGGCAGAAATGTGTTTTGAAAAGCATTATTGCATATTGGATGCTTGCGTTGCCTTTGTGTCTACTATAGTAAAATTGCATTTTTGCCTGTGTAACCTATCCATATACAATTAATTGCATCCATATAAAGTCCTTTCTCATACACCTAATGTTAGCGTAGTGATGAAGGGCAATGTGACATTGCTCCATATTTTGGCAGTATGGAGGTGTAGACGTGTGTTTTAAATCTGTAAATGGGTGTTTTCTAAATTTTTCTAAATATATGCTGTAATGGCAGGGCTATGACCAGCAAGGCTTCCCCTACCGAAATCCCTGGTTTCAGGTAGCGCTAAAAACCAGAAAAGATGTAGAATAATTTGGTTTATTAAAATAGGAGAAAAACCCTTCAAAATCAGAAGAGCCAGAGTCCATGCCAAAAGCAGCTAGCCACCATACACTCTTTCCCTGTGCCATCGTAACAGCAGCATCCACAAGGAGGCAGTCTACAACCAGGCAAAATAAGGAAAAAGACTTGACAGTCAGCTGACAAACATCTTGATGGACAGAGGGAGGGAGCAGCAGCTGCCCACTCACTAGCGGCTTGCTAAGCTACACGCTGAGCAGCTGCAGGGGGCAAGCCTAACAAAAAACACACACCCTAGTCTGGATGCTTTAAAAGGGAGGACTCAACCAGAAGACTCATAAGCAGTAAAGCGGCACGAGGGGAACCGTTAGTGGCGATACAGTGGCCGTGTCCCTCCGCTGTGCGAGGAGAAAATTCTTTTCATTCAGGAACGACAAAGAAAACCCCTCCCCAAGCAAAACAAACCGCCTTTTCCCTTAACAAAGCCAAAAAGGTTGAGCCCATAAGGTAGTAAAGACATAAACGTTATTAAAGATTGCCATGCCAGCAATCTCAGTAGATTGTGGTGAGTCCCTCCCAGCAAGCACAAACAGTATTGAAGACACAGGAATGATATTTTACCATTTACCAAAACAAAGAAAAACACTTGACAGCCCTCATTTGGAAGCTTAAAAGGTCCCATCAGGCTAGCAAAGCATTAGAATAAAACAGGAGTGAGGGAAGGCAAATGCCAGCCAAAGACAAACCTCAGCCCCACACGAAGGAAAGTGGGCTATTAAGCTGGCCTCCCCGAGACGAGCGCAGGGTGTACCCAGCCAGAAAATATAAAGGAGATGCCTACAGATATTCTCCTCCCCACTCTTGACTCCATGGCAGTTTCGAATTTATTTTAGACAGTATTTATTTTATTCTTCAACAAGAGAGCAGTAGCTCTCAAATGAACCATTGCCAGTGACGTGACTGAGGAAGACTAGAGGCGGGGCTTCAAGGCTCAAATTTATATCTGCAGGAGCGCCCTCCAACGGTCGTCGGTGAGATGGCATGCTAGGAAATCCCAGCTGTCAAGAGATTGCTGTCCATGAGAACGCTAGAGTTTTCAGGCAACTCATATTATGCAAAGTACTAAACTAATGAGTTTACAGTCAGTGTGTCTTGCGTGGTTTGTGCAAGCACAGATTTGGTATTTGTCTTATAAATCATCTTTGTAACCTTTCTCCCTCGTATTAGACTTTAATGTCTCTTTACAAGAAGGTAACTTTCAGATAACTTCCTGTTAGTAGTTTGGAGTTGTTGGATTTCTAGCAATTCAGATTTGTATAAATCGGTGATGGCCAACCTATGACACGCGTGTCACAGGTGACACACCAAACCCTTTTGGGTGACACACATGGTCACCCTGGCACCTGGGCGTGTAGTGCTTGCTTGTTCTTGAAGTGTATGAAATACCAACTTTCAATTGAAGATTTAGCAACAAAAGTCACTAATGTAAAGAATTATTTGTTTTTGCTTTTAATAAAATACACATATGAAAAATATAACTTTTTTACTAGAGCTACAAATATCACAAAATTATGGATATTTCTAGAAGTGACACAGCACCCGAGTTAAGTGAGGTTTTCTTGCGAATTTTGACACACCGAGCTCAAAAGGTTCGCCATCACTGGTATAAATGATTACATTTCTTGGGCCAGTTTCCATTACTCCCCATAGAAAGTAGCTCCCTGAGGTACCTTTGTTGTGAAGTGAAGGTGAAACCTTAGATTTATGGTTGTTAAGTATTACACTAACTTCGTATTTGTAACCTGAGTGGATCATCATTATCAGCTTGAATTTTGTAATAATTTTTTTAAGTTGGTTACTTATGAAACTCTGAATGGAAAGTGCAGAAAAGGTTCAGAAGATCATACATTCCTTCCTTTTAGACTACATTTCTCTCCATGCCCTCAAATAGACTTAAACATGGTCAAGAGTTTGTCAGTAACAGTGTTCACCAGAAATGCTAACACATACAGTTGAAGAGGAAATTTATTTATTTAAAGACACAGATGTACCCTTTAACCATGGTCAAGTTTGTTAGAAGATGGTATGGGGAAAATGACAGCAAAAATTATCTTAGAAATATTTCACACTGGCTTGACCTAGGGCACTAAATGGATCTTTATACTACTGCTTTACATAATTTTGAGAGAATTATTGTGAAACAGTTTTCTCAAAAAAAGACTAAAGTTATCGTTTTCCTCTATTTCATGCCCGTAGATGACCAAACCTATAATAACCATTTTATCTTTTTCTAGAGGAAGTTTTTAAAATGTGATATGTGTAACAGATCTTTTTGAATTAATGAAAGAGCCTTTATTTCTTAACTGCGCGTGCCCTCAGGGTCAGACACCATTTGATGTTGCTGATGAAGGATTGGTTGAACACTTAGAGATGCTGCAGAAGAAACAAAATATGGTGAGTTTGTGGCTGTTTATTTTTAAATTTACTTCCTGTGTTCATTGTACCAAACCCCTGAGTGTTCTATGAAATTTTGTAGGGCCCAAACATTTTAATGGACAGTATCTAGGAGGCGTAACAAAAATGAATTTTGGTGAGGAAAAGGAAATCCCAGTTCCATTAATTCTTTTTGCATTTAAAGGGGGGAGAGTTGAAATTCATGACATTGAATAGGAAAGCTTTTAAAGATGGCGGTAATGGATGGGGGGACTCCTGAGTTTATCAAAGGGCAGGAAAACCTTTTTTAATCACATGTACATTTTACCTCTATGTTCTGAAAAAAAGTTTGGTTGCTTTTTGGTAGGACCTTTTTAAATTTTAATCACATCTGGCTTTGGCTCTTAAATATGGTTTTTTCACTGTTCCCATTTCAAGGCATTGTGTTTTAATTATCACAACTTGGTCCATGGGCCAGTTTCTTAATGCAGAAATTATGAGTCTTCCTGAGCTTTACCTAACAACTCCCAGTTTATGGGAGACCTGGGTAAGTGGCTGATAACCCAGCCAGCTTGAAACACTGGACATTTCCACTGCATGATTGCCATTCAGATTGGCTCTTGCTTTGGTGAGAAAACCATTGAACAGGGTCAAGAAAAACAGGTACATTTCTATTGAAGAGATATAGCCCTTATGTTCCTGTAACCAAAAAAGGATATGGCTATTATTTTAACCTCATCAAAGTCATTGATCAGTTAACTTTGCTTTTGAAAAATGTTTCATTCAGAAAACTTCATTTCATTCTTACTGAATCTGGATAAAAACTGACCAGTAATCAGACAGGATGTGCCTCAACAAATTTATTTTCCTTTTGATTGCTTGAATGTTTGTTCTCAGTTTGCACAAAACTTTGTGCTAACTTCTTTTGGGCTTCCTGAGCAGCTATACCAAACAATTTCACCATATCAGAATGAAAGTTTGCCAGCTATATACAGTGCTATTCCTGTATTGGTAGGAGTGGCATTTGCTTCTACATGCCATTTATCCACCAATTCTATACTGAAAGAGCTCCTTTAGGCACACCCATGGGCTTGTTGTAAAAGTGTAATCTTATTATTTGAAACACTTTGTCTGTGTCCCAAACTACTTTGACTTTGTTAGATTTCCAAATGAGTTTTCTAATAGCATAGGACTGTTTTTTCTAAAGAAAAAGAAAATCCCTAGATGATTATTTCTGATTATAGATTGACTAACTTGCTTTAAGTTGTCATTTTAATCTGTGTTCATGTCGTTTAGCACCAAGAAGCTTAGCAGTGTAGGCCATGAAATTATTTCTCAGAACAAAAAGGATTTAACCATTACAATCAAAAGATGTTCAAGGTGGCTTGTGACATAAAATTCAACCTAGCAAGGAAGTTCAAAAGTCACTTGAAACTATGATTAGGAATGTAACACTATTAAAACAGCAGCAAATTAGCAGAACAATTCCCTCCAAAATGAAATTAGCAGAAAGGTTGGTTCATCTTTAATTTTTTTTTTAAGCTAACTGTATGGGCCTACACTAGACCAGTTTGAAAAGTATGCCACTGATACACCCTACTGTAAAAAAGGCTGTTGATGGGTACCCATATCCTGTATTTTTCTAAGAGTTAGGACTTTTGACAAAGAATCCATTGTTGCAGCACATTAAAATTTTGCAGTGATGACACTGAACAAGATGTTTCTCTAAGTATCCAGGCCCATGCAAGATACAAGCTTTCTACATTAGTACTATATCTTAAACTGTAGTAGTTCATTGTAATCCATATGGCATTCTGGTTCCCACATCCAAGTAGTACGCTGTCCACCTGATTCTGCTCCAGCTGCAGCCTCAGGACCATCTTCAAGGGGAACCCAATGTAGAGAGTTGAAACAGAGGCCAGGTTGTTCCTCTCAAGGCACAACAGCTGATCTTTAAATAGCAAATCATTAAAATGGTTTTCTACTTATGTTTGGCAGCTTCGTAGTGAAGAAACAAGAAATAAGTTAATTGAAGCTGACATGAATGGGAAACTTCGAAGTGGATACTTCAAAAAGTAAGATTTCAGTTTCAAAATAACTGTCATAGATGTGATATAACATTTGATTTTAACATTAATATGATGGGGGGGGAGGAAGATGAAACATAGCATGTTTGTAACCTGTCTGGAGTACAGTAAGAACCAGTTGGACAGGAAAGAAGGGAAAACATCAGTGAATTTTTATAGTTGTAGTAGTTATATTGGATCTGGAACAGAACACAATTTAATCTTATTAATTTGCCCACATCATTGTTACAAGTAAAAAAAAAGACTGGAATTAAGAAACAGGATTGGGGGAGGTTTTACTTAAAGTTTTCTCTTCTGTTTCTTTGTGTTTCTACCATGATGCATTTTAGAAACAACTTCTTTTTTTAGCAAACTATAATATTAAAATAAGTGCCCTGCAGAAATTATTTATTTATTTATTTATTTATATTTCGATCCCGCCCTATACCCGAAGGCCGAAATGATTTTATACCTTCCATTTATCTGTTGAAGTATAGTACAGTATACTATGTTACTGACCCTGACTGCACTGGGCCAGCAGATTGGCCCAGGGAGACCTGTAGAACACATCTGCATTATGAAATGGTATACTATTGTTTTGTCTGCACAGGAGTTAGCATTTAAGCAAGATAAAGTGTGGAAATGGTGTTGTATCCTGGTCCAGATCACATGCGAACAGTGCATGGGTCATGGGCCAGTGTAACAAACCCAGCAACATTTTGCTGCACACCCAAAAGTGTGTGTGTGTTTTGTTAGTTTGTTCCATCATAGTGAATAACTATGTCAAACATTTCTGCCTCAGCAAAGAGAAGATTCTTTTTGAGTCAGACACACTGAAATCACTAGAGAGGGAAGAAGAAACCAAGGATTCCAGTAGCTCTAGCTCTGAAGAGGAGGAAGCTGAAGAAGATGAAGCTTCAGAATCCGATACTGAAAAAGAGGCAGGTAATATATAGAACTGGTATATTTATTTGTTGTACAGTGAGGGGCTAGGGATTTCATGAATTCAGAATTTTTCTCCAAGTATCTTCAAAGACTTTATTTGGAGTGGGCTATAAGACAGTCAGTACAGGTTTCAACACTGCAAATTTTTGAGTATTGCTGGATTCAAACTTTAGGAATTGTATCTCAGTATAATGCAGTTATAACTATGTATCCAAGTTATTTTTTAAGCAGTTAAATCCATATGCACATTAAATCCTTTCAGTAACTGTCTTCTATGCACCATTTACGGTATATTCCATGATACATACAATAATGTGAATGCAAATATGTGAGACTGATTTTTATGACGTTTTCCTAATCAAATCAGCTAAAGGTTTTGTAAGAAATCTAAACTATTGTAAATTATTTAAAATTTTGAATTCTTACACACCCATGAATTATTTTAGAATATATTTCTTCCAAATAGATTGTTCCTTCATGCTTGATGTATGTAAACTAAAACAATAGCTCCCAGACAGGGAAGCATTGGGAAGGTTGCTTCACTCTAACAAAGGTGGCTGCAGAGTGACATATCTTATGGAGATCTTATGTAATTATAAACTCCTTATGTAATTTGCTTGTCTTTACAGCCACTTATTTACTGCTATCAATAAAAAATATATTAATATCTTTTGAGTTCCCATCAGTGACTCATTATCATTTATGTATACCAGATATAATTCAGGTGAAAGAGTTAAATTGGTTTGCTTGATATCATTCAGTTCATTTGAATAGGGAGACAACATTGTGAAAAAAGTCACATTCCTACCCCATGTGTTTATAAGAGCCTATTTTCTTGCATCCGTGCTAACAAAGTCAGGGGACAGAGTTAAACATTTTGGACATAATCACCAGAATGTGATGCCAGTGAACCCACCTTCAAAAGTAATTTTCTGATTATGGGAACTTTTTTCATATATGTTTTAAGGACAGTATAGTTGGACATGTATCATTTTGTTTAGATCCTTTTCCCATCTTGCTTTTAGATATTCTAGCTGGACTACTGTATGTTTTAATAACCAATTCAATTTAGATTTAAAAAGAGTTAGTGATTAAGGACTTGTTTCATTGTGGGAGAGGAAATAGAATTATATATGTCTGAGACTTTAAGCCAAATATAACTTTGTTGTCCTAGCAGTTATATTACCTTTTCCTTGAAACTGGTTGTTGCAAAGTGGTATATAATTTGTACCAGACCTCTTTGTTTAATATTTCTCCTAGAGCCTCATGACATCTTAGTGGCATCAGAGGGAAGGGATAAGGTACTAGTTTATTCTTACTCTTGAAAGAGAGAATATATTTCAGTAGGGGAGTTGAATCTTATTCATCTTTATTAATCGTATATCAAAGATTGGATCAGACAGAAAATCTGGCAACTCTTGATCTTCATTCATATTCCACTATTGCCTTGATTAATATATGAGAGAAATACTCTTATATATTAGTCAGGGCAATAGTGGAATATGAATGGAGATCAAGAGTTACCGAATCTCGAGAGAAATACTCTTGAGAATTTGAAATAATTTGAAATAGAGCAAGCCAGTCCCCATCCTCCTTTATCCTTCATCCTGTATTTAATTTTTAAAAAATTCTTTACTGTTCCCCATAAAAAAAAA
>MTQE01003428.1:6443831-6466471 GCA_014337955.1 Aspidoscelis marmoratus
AAAAAAAAAGAATTGAAGAATTGATCTCATTTGGTAAATGTAGTTGGTTGAATCTAAAAAGCGGATTACCTGAAGTAGATATGTAACTTTTGGGCTGTGAACATCCTTACCTAGTGCCTCTTGCTAATTGTAATGTGGTAGACAAAATATTACTAGTGATTTTTATTACAGAAGGGCAGTATAAATTTGCATTATGATATGAACATCCAGCATATAGTGCTGCAGGACAGAAATAGATCAGTATTTGTGCAATTGATAGTCCTCTTTGAAGCAGAAATAACTCATCAAAGTGAATACAGTAGTATAGCATTCTCCTGCTTAGGATAATTTCTGTGCTTTATTGTGGATGGAGGACAAAACACAAAGCCCTATTGTAAAATGTGTTTAAACTATTTCTGTAATTGTTTTGCTCTGTCCTTCACTTGGATTTTGATGGCCCAGGTACTTTACAGAAAAATCCTCTAGGCCATAGAAAAAACTACCCAGAAGTTATTATTCTAATTAGAGAATTACATATATTTTTATTTTTTTTTACAATTATCTCAGCCCCCCCCCATTATTTCCTATTGTATAATGAAATAAAAGGAACACAGGTTGAAATTAAATGAAAAGGAATTATAAATGTTAAAAAGAAGGATATTGATAGTGTCTAAATGCTTAAAATTATGTGTTGCCATGTAGTCCTAGGAGTCACGTTCTATTAGGGCCTTGACCCTAGAAAAAAATATTGACCCTGTTAACATGGCTAACCAGTAAACTATTGTGGTAAATTACTCTTGAGCCCTGATTATGATCACTTCTTGTACACTGCTGTCCAGTCCAAAATGCCTCCCTAAAAGAATTAGTTAAGTCAAAGCAGCATTTTATATTTTCTCAGGGCTGAGGAATAATTCACGATGATATTTTTAGAGAGACAGAATTATATTTGCAAAATCACTCAACAGAGAAGCTTTGCAGGGATATGTCTAAAACTGGGTTAAAAGTGCAGTGAATAGATTCATTAGTCTCTTGACCAGTTTATTGCCAACTTTTACATGAAATAGTAGTAGGAAAAATAGCACTCGACAACTAGATCTTATATAACTTTTGTAACTCAGACTGGGATTACATTTGGGTGGGGTGGCAAAAGGCCCCCGGTCTTATATATCTTAATTTTCTTGCTTGTTTAAACCATATTGATGTATTAAGATCCAGTACACTGAGTTTTGAATGTAAACATCACCCTGATAAATCCAGAACCGTGGAATGTGCATGATTTTTTCTGTTTTTTTCTGTAGAAAAAAAGGAACAGTCATTTGTTAACCATTCTAATCGTGAAACTAGAACTCTAATCACAGAACAAATCCCACCACCAGAGCATAACTCTTTCACTATGAGTTCTGCCAGAAAAGTAAGTATATATTGATTTACCTTACCAGCAGTTTTTGTCAAAATCCCTGGGCCCAGAAAAGTCAATAACAAGACAAGAGTTTGTTCATAGTAAGTTCCCCCGTTTATTGTTGATAACAGAAGACAGAGTATGCAGGTCTGGAGCACGTATCATAAAGGGTTCCAGCAAGCGTTCCACCTCCACCATTGCTGAAGGCTTTTCTAGCAGTATCATTACTGAGATAACTGTTCTCATGGTTATTGCTGAGACTATGCTGAAACTAAAGGAAACACCGAATCCATAAGGAGCGTGAGAAAGCAAGGCCAAACATTATTGAGAGAAGGACATTCAGTAGCCTTTACAGTTTTAATGTTAACATTTACCAAAGGTTTTCGCTTCACTACATAATTTTGTTCAGTATGTGAACTTCGTCCTATAGCTTATTTTTATACCTGGACAAGAATGCAGTTAATTCTTCATTTAGTTTTATGCTTGTTTGGATGGGAATAGTAAGAAAAATGTGAATTTATTTCTGTTATGAATATTAAAGGAGACATATTTTAGTGATATATCCCTGTGTTTTCATTTTCCTCTTGTCTCTTCGAGGGAAAAGAGTTCATTGAAAAAAATATCTTAGAAGTCTTTGAAGTCAGATAATTGTTTTTTCTATTGTAACTGGCATGGCAGTATGTCATACAGAGGGTGCTTTATATGTTTTGGGCTCCTCCAAAAAAAACCCAAAGAATTTGGTAGCATTGGAGAATTAAGAAACTCAAACATATGAGATTCCAAGACCTGGTTACAAAAATATGACAAAAGATATTTAATTTGCAGTGTAAGGAAATAAATGCGACACCAGTGACAGGTGTATTTCAGAGCTGTGGCTCTTTTTCTCTGTGGAGACTTTTATTCTTTTTTTGATCTATGGATTCTTTGAGTGAGTGGATTACCGGTAGCTTCTTCCTCTTTTAGTGTTTTTCGTGGCTGGGTACACCCCGTGCTAGTCCGGCTTCGTAGCAAGTATGTTTTTCTCATTTTGCTCGCTCTCTGGCTTATGCCTTTAATGTTCCTATGGTAAGCCTGATGGGACCTTGCTTAAGCTTCCAAGTGATGGATCTTGTTCCTCTGGTAAAGTATCGTTTCCTTGTGTATTGGCTGGGAGGGATCATCACTTTTTGTGCTGAGTCCTAGTTCTGAGCCTCACTTTGTTTAGGGTCCTTATATCATTTTAATTATGTTTTGGGTTTTTTTTCTCCATACTTTTCTCTGGACGGGATTATTTTTCCACTGGGGAATCAAGAAGATGTTTTTCCCCTTTTTCAGTGGAGAAAGACGTCTCCTTTATGGTCTTTAGTGGCTCCTTCCTTCGGGTCAGCCCTTGTGCGTGGTAGTTTGGAGGGGTGGAGTGGCTTCCTCCGCTCCAGGTCGTTGCATGTGTGGTGGTTGAGAGGGGCGGACTTCTTTTACCACTCTTGCCCTCGTGCTGGGCGATGTCTTATTTCTTTAGGGATATCAGCTGTAGCACAGCCCTCGCATGCAGCTTGAAGGAGGGGCAGAATGCCTTCCTTTGTTCTGGCTGCACACGTGTGCATCTGCTGAGATAGGTGGTCTGTTTTCTCGCCACTTCACCTTGTGCGCCGGTTTTGGTCTTTTCAGCCACATGGACCTTCCTTGAAGACTCTAGGCACCTCTAGGGCTACTCAGTGAAAACTAACTACCACACTAACTCAGCTGAGGGATAAAGTGCTCCATCACATAATCTACAGATTGCCAGTCTAGCTTCACTACATAAACTGGATGAAGTGAAGGGTGAACTAGCCAGTTTGAGTCAAAGCAGAATGAGCAAATTAGATAAGAACATCAATAAAACAATAAATAGAAAAGGAAACATGGGTTAAAAGAAATAATATAAAATGCATATGATAACAGGTCTCTTGCAAATGTCAGAAGGGAGAGCATGCCAGTGGGTAGGTATCACTGTGGACGTGGCCTGGTTACAGATAGATACAAGATAACAAGCAGCTACTCATATCAAGACTTCCTTGATGTGCTAAGTACTTGTTATAAATCCTCCAGGTAGAATCACGCCTAGCTGCTAACATTGTCTCTATTACTGCATCATGCAGACCCGCTTCTCTAAGAGCTAACCGTTTAACTTCCATGCTGCTAATGCTAACCACTTTGGGTTGGGATGCAGAACCCCCTCCTGTGTTAACAAGTCCTTGCGTGCCAGCAACCTGAGTGGATGACCCACTGACATTGCTCTCAGTAAGGGAAACCATGGCTGTCGTGACCAGTGAGGTGCTATCAAGATGACTTGTGCCCTCTCCAACTTGACTTTCCTGAGTACTTTGCCTATTAATGGAAAAGGAGGGAAGGCATACAGAATCCCCCGAGGCCAAGGGGCTGTCAGTGCATCCGTGGCTATAGCCTTGTTGTCCTTGTACCGTGTGCTGTACTGTGGGAGATGACTGTTGTACCTTGTTGTGAACAAGTCGACCTGAAAAGGACCAAACTTATCATTCAAAGAGGCAAAAACATCTTCATTTAACTTCCATTCAGACTCTAATAACGTTTTCCTACTTAAAGAATCTGCTAACTTGTTAGATTCTCCACTAATATGGACAGCCGCAAATGATGCGAGATTGGTTTCTGCCCACTCAAATAACTGGTTGGACAATTCCATTAAGGACCTAGACCGTGTCCCTCCTTGCCTGCACTCATGAGCTTTCCTCCCTGAATTGGAAGAGGACGGGCTTCTAGAACGCCTCCTTCCGTGCCTCTCGCTTTTCACACGCTGTTTGGCCTTGGAAGAGCGAGACCTGCACCGGTAGCAACGTCATCGTCTTCCACGGAAGAATCTTCCCTCCGCCTACGCTTGCTCCCTCTGTGAAGGCGGCGTCGCCGCGCATCCGTGACCTTTGGAGATCCTTCCGCCCTCGGGGACTTGTGTCGGCGCTTGTGCGGGTTCTTAGAAATGGCAGCAAGCCACCGAGGTTACCGTTATCAAGATCAATGGCTTTCCCTCAGAACGTAGAGTGCTCGCGCCACTGGCCAGAACTGGCCGTAGTATGCTGGAATCCATCCGAGAATGTGTGTTTTCATAAAATAGAGGGGCAAGCTTTTGAGGTGGTGGTGGCAAAGGTATTGCTTTCAGAGTAGGAACCCAGGCCATTCTTTTTTAAAAAAGTAATGTCAACAAATTAACCAAAGTTCTAAAATGCCATGTGAGCACTCCCTACTTGATCCCAAGCTTCTATGAATGAGTAGCACATTCGTAGCACATATATTAAGATGGCAGTAAGTAAGGAAGTAAATAACTTTACCAAATGGAGTGGAATGGAAGGAAAAGGAAAAACTGGTGTTGTATTATCATAGCATTCCAACTGCATTATATGTAGTTGGGCCCTTTATCTTTTAAAATTCAAATAATTTTAGATTGTGGGTTATTTTTGGAGTAATAAAACCAATTTGAGATATTAGCTTTCATGAAATAATTCTTAGGTTCTTCTATATCACCTTTATTTTGTATAGATTTCACCATTACTCAACAAGCCTGAAGAACAAAAAGATGAATCTCCCTCCTCATGGAGATTAAGCCTGCGAAAGACCAGCAGCCAGAACACACTTAATGAAGGCAGTGTTCCTCGTGACACGCAAAGAGAGAAGGGTACTTCAATCTATCGTTCTTCTTCAACTCCTCGCATTTCTGCACTATTAGAAAATAAAGAAAAGGTACAACATAATCTGGCTCCTACAATTTAAAGTTCATGAAGTAATTACTCTTCATTAAAAACCTTTAAATTTTAAGGCATATTTCCCTTCCTCTGAAGAAATCTCACTATATTTTAGCATTAAAGTCAGAGTGCTTTGGATTGGGGTCTCAAGTACTCTTCCCCTCTTCCTGTTAATCGTCAAAACATTAATGTCATTCAGGCTTTGTCAGTATGGAGTGCTTGGAGCATTTAAGTCGTAAATTCACAGTCTTTGCTTCAGTAAACATGCAGTGCATGTTTCAGAAAATAAGATCTTTTACTATATAATGCTACCAGCATTAGAGATATCTAGTGATGAATAGCTATACAGTTATTATGTACCTTTCACATTCAGAAGCCTGTGTAATTACATTATATTATGTTTTTGCTACATTCCATGGTATCATTTAGTTAGATTCTGATCATACCCTGTAATGTGACAATGATATGTAATAACTGTTTTATGAACAAATTTATCTGCTAGCATTTCCCCTATTTGAACGTTTTGTAACAGATAATGGAATATTACAAATAAAAAGGGAAAAAACTGATATTTTTGTGTCATTTTCCAATGATGACTCTGCTGCTATATAAGAGGGTCCTAAAACATGCTTCTAATCCCTCTGTTTTAAGATTTAAAAGTGGACATTCCCACTGGACCACAGGTCATAGAGCAAAGATTTCTGCTGAAAATTATTGAATAATAGTAGAATTGTATAATTTTTGTTACCACTACTACTGTTGCTGTTGCTTCTACTACTACTTTATCTTATTCTGTTTAACTTCCAGCAAGGTTTTTTAAAATAGGATTTATAGTCTTTAAAGTTATTGAAAGGCACTTGAATTTTTGACAGAACTTCTTTTGTTACAGCAGGAGAAGGACAACAAAATCTATTTTGCTTCAATAGCACCTCGAAGGTTGAACAGTACAGGTGATATAGAAGAAAAGGAAAACAGGTAAGGTCCTTTGACTTTGAGGTTCAGATTTTATATAAAGATGTGTTCATAAGCTAAACTTACTTTCTGAGATACAAGAAAAATTGTGAGTTAAATATTAGCTGTTCCTTCTTAAACATCTGATATTCCTGAACCAAGTAACACATTGAGTAGCGTACAATTTGCAGGACTGGACTTCCCCCTCTATTAATGAAAGGTAAAACTACCTTGTATTTTTCTAGTACAACAGTGTCCTTTCTGATTAGCCTTTATAGACTGGTAATTCTTGGGATACAAAATACGTACTGGTACTTCTTCTTTTTTAAGCACTGTGGTAGAATAACTTAACTGATTAGTCATTTTGACCATATCAAGTTTACAAAAGACAAAATCATATGAAACATGCAAGGATAAAAACAAGAACAAAATTAAAAAGCACCGAGTTATACTGTCTGATAGGTTTAATATACCTGTTATACCATGTTCACAGTCCTTAATGTCCTTTGATTGGGTCTCTTATACTGCAGGTTACTGCATTTTTGTAGCTGTTCAGGGATTAGATATCTTGCATGTTAGGAAGCAGCATTATTTGAACATGGAATTCCAACATTCTGAACATAATCTTTACTGTAAATATTAAAATCATTTTCCCAGAAAATACTGCCTTTTATTTCTAGCTGTGCTTTCACTTGGTGAGTCGTGGCATCTTTCTGATTCACTATCTGGGTTTTCTGGATTGAACGAGCTTTGCCATGGGTTGGCCCAGTCCGACTGCTGAGCAGTATGTGGAGCTATCTGTAAATGCAGTGCAAAAACTGCAGGACTTAGCAAGCAGATTTCTAATAGGCTTATCTGGATTCTGTCTTGTAGCATTTGCTCCATCTGCCAAAATCTTAACATATTGTTTTGATCTGTAAGACTCCAAAGAGGTTAGTACTGAGGAAAAAATAGTGTTGCCTTTTCCCAAACCTATATCTCTTTGTGGCTAGAAAAGGAAAGTTTTTTTTATTTTGACAGTGTTAATGCTGTTTCTAAACGAAACAATATGCAATGTTTCGGTGTTGCTTTAGAAATTGACACAGTGGTTCCGACTTTTGTGGGTCTCTGAGCGCGTGTGTATTATGGGTATTACTAACAACACAGCTACTGTACAGCAGAATAAATAATGTAATTAAAAAATGATAATTAAAGAAAGTAAATTTTGGATCAGAAATAAATCCTCATGTTCCTGATCTCTGGCTAGTCTGTTACTTTTAGAACTTTCAATGCTAATGTAGCTGGCAGGGTCAATATACAGTTCCTGCTGCTCATTATATTATAATTATTTGAGGTACACTAGTGTTTATTGTCTCACAGTTTTATTTTTTGATTTTTATATAAGTTTAAATTAATTTGAGAGACCTATGAGGTGAAAAGCAGCTTAGAAATTCATAGAATGTTAAGTAAATTAAAATACCGTAGTTCAGAATGTAGGTCTGGACTGCATTTCATTCTGGACAGTAGTTCAGCATAAATTCTGATAGGCTGCAGTTAACTTGAAAGTTTCAATTGTGCAGCAGTCAATTTCATAAACTCTCTCCCCTGACCACCCTGGTGTCTTCACAGAGAATCTGCTGTTAACCTGGTCAGAAGTGGTTCTTACACTCGGCAACAGTGGAAGGATGAACCAAAGGGAAATGAAGCTCCTACAACAGGTGCACCTTCCACTTATGTATCTACCTACATGAAAAGGTGAGCTCTGTTTTGAACTGAACATTGTTGTGCTTGTAAGTGAAGAATGAGAAAGAGAACTTACGTCATAGATCTGCAGATTTTGATTATTGGAAACCCAGGAGTAAAAGAGAAGTACTCTGACAGTCTTCTTTTTACAATTGTGGTAGAGCATGCAGATTCCACATTCAGTGTACCTGCTGTTTTCTTACAGTAGAAGTTGTATCCATCTAGGAAAAGCAGTTTGCGTGAGGTGGCAGAGAATGCCGTTTTCCTCAGGGCTTACAGTGTAGTCTTAATTATCTGCACTGGTCTACTTTATGAGTAAGTCCAGCAGGAATTAGGCAGTTTCCTAACCTTGTCAGTTATTCACTGCTGCAGGAGAAAGTGCTCATTTAGATTACACAGGTTAGTGTAGTAGTAGCTCCTTGGAGTAAGGAAGAGTGGAACTGGATACAGAAGAACTTTTGGCTGGCCTCTTTCTCCTTGCATTTCGTACATCCTCCTTTCAGTTTTCAGCGTGTGTAGAGGTGGTTCTTTGAAGGAAATGGAGCTGAACTGTTTTTCTGCTAAGAAATGTAGACTCTGCCATGGCAGAAATGTAATTTTTGGAAATCACTCAACTTTGCTCTGATCCAGTTAACAGAAGGACTAGATTACCTAAAAGGTTAGAAACAAAATTGAAGATACTTTAGTTTACAGAGGATCTTGTATCTGAATAAATTCCAAATTTGCATAATAAGCCCACACTGATTGCTTGGAAGAAATATGATGATGGAGAAAGATGTCTTACTTTCTGACGTAAAGGTTTATTTGAAACGGTTAACAAGAGTAGAGTGCTTAAAATGAAAAATAATAAAAACATCTAATTAATTAACAAACCTTTGTTGTGCAGAATGCAACTGATAGGATACTATATGAATATACTGTAGGCATGAGCTCCTGTAGATGGCAGTACCATCAGCCAAGACGTCATTCACCATAAATTTCCAGATTCTGGAGTAGAATAGGAAGCTTTAAAAGAAACACCCTCAGAAAAGGATTACTTTATGGATTTTTGGCAGGACAACTATCCTATGGCTATTTCTATATCAGCATGGCACAAATGTGGCTTTAAAATTAGATTAAATTAAGTTTGAATTATATTAAGTTTATTACATTTAGATACTCCGTAAGCAATACCATAATGTTCTGTTTATTTTTGTTTTTAAGTATTAAATGTTTAAAATTTAGTTTTAACTGTCTAGTTAACTGCAGTTAGAGGCCTAGAATGTCAGGTGCTTTACCTGACAACCCCAGCCCTCCATAACACCATGTGCAATTCCTGAGGAGTCTCCTTGATGTGCTGGAGCCCTGCCCATGGGAGGGGAGGTATAATTGCGATGGCCATGCTTTTGGAAGCAGGTCCGTTTTGTGTAGCATGAACAGCTGGAGCTTTCAGGTAAAGCTCCTGCCACTCCCAGGCCTTTAGCCGTAAGTCGTAACTCAACATCCTGCAGTTTATAAGGTATAAACTGTACTGAATATATTCTTCAGATGTTCTGTGTAGATCACGTGAAAAGGATCTATGGAAGTGCAATGAAGTAAATACCAATGAGTATGGGGTTTGTGTTTTTTCAGCAGTTCAATTTTTATTATGGATGTAATATTGCCAAAGTACTGTACTTGTATACCCACAATATGTAAGGAGGTTTTTTATTATGCCTTAATTTAATGGAGGTTGTTGGTCTAGATCTTCAAGTATTCTCTCATCCTTGCTCTTCCAATATATTAACAATTTTTTTCAAGTGAGGTTTCTCATAGAAAATGTGCTCTTTCATTATAAAATCTTATTGCAGAATTTATTTTAAATATCTGCATAATTTGCCCCCAAAAGCCTTGTCAAATTTAATCTTGAACATTTTAAGAACTATTATAAAAGAGGTTTGATATCCTAGATTCATGGATTAGTATGGGCTTATCAAAGTATACTTAATTTAAAATTAACATCTTTTAAATGTAAATGGCTAGTAGCCCCAATAGTTGAGTTATTTATATCAGGTCTAGGAGGAACTCTGCCTCCAAAAGCCAGGGAAGATTGTTTTGCTCGTGTCTTCTAGTAAGGTCCCATATATTATCCATTAGCCAGTGTAAGAACAGAATGGCAGACTTCTGGTTGGACCTGGCAGGGCATATACTTCATTCTTATTTTAAGTTCAAACACACTTTGAATTCTTCTCTACCCTCTGTATTGAAATCCCAGCATCTTGATTCAAGCCAGATCATAATAAAAGCACAGTTATGGAAGGAGAGTTTTTATCAATGTAATTTATAAATATAGCGGTAAATATGTTCCATGATACAGGGTAAAACAATAGTAAATTCTAGTGTAGATCATCACCTTTACAGTTATGAGCTACATTAAAATGTATTTCTTGTTCATAAGCCTAAATGGATAATTGACCATTTTGACTGTGATAAATTGGAGTGGGTGGAGTGGGGTGGTGGTGAGTAGGGGAGAGGAATGTTGGATTCGGTTATTTGTTAGTGCAAGTCTTATTGAATCAAAATCACATGCAAGATGTCCTGTCTAAAAGAAGCTTGTTCAGTTTTTACTGAACATGGTGTATTCATTATAGTCTGAACGTGTTTGCTTTTCCCCTCATTCTTTCTCAAGTTAGACATTTTCCTCTTCTTCTTTTTGATTTAGTATTTCTATTCCTTCCTTCTTACCTTGGACTCTTTCTGTTCTTGATAGATAATTTGGTATGGCTGCACACAAGCATCTTTTTCTCTTTTCTTGATTCTTCCCTTTCTTATTAATTTATCTTTGAAAATAAATGGCAGTCTTGATCCCGCTGTTTGGATGTAGTCTTAACCTAGGAAAATTAAGACAACCTTATAGGTTTAGAGTGCATTATAAGTGAACAAGTTCATTTAATATCTAATTTGCTTTGGTGTAAGTAATAAGCATTCTTCAGCAGTTTAGCGAAACCCACTGCAGGTCTGCAAACTATTTTGAATCTTCCCTGAAACAAGTGATTTTCTGCTGTCTTACAGTGCTTCATTTGGTAGAAGTAGTGACCTCAACAGTCCATACATTTCAGCCAATCGCAATGCATCTTCTACTACCTCACCCACTACCCTTGGTTCATCTACCTCATTGGGCACAGAATGGCAGCATGCCTCTTGCCCTGCATCTGTCACTTCTAGTACTGCAGCACCAGTACGCCAGAATAACAGGTAAGGGGTTTTAGCAGGATACAGGGAAGCATAAAGTCTAGTGTCAGGTAGTTGTGATGTGATATTTCAGTCTGACACCTCTTCTCCTAAGTGAAAGCTCTTCCCATAACTAACCAACTAGACTGAAAAAAGAAATGATGGTCTGATAATTTTATCCATTTTTCCTTTTGAGATGCTTTGCCATTATGTACGAGCTTCTGTTTTATGTTTTTCAGGGTTCCTTACAGGCAACAACAAACTGACCCTGGAGTAGAAAAGAACACAGAGGGCATCTCTTCTAGCATTCCGTTAAGTGTCATAACAAATCTCACTGTACCTACTAGTGCCAATGGTGTTATAGCTGCCAATTCTAACTCAGTGACTGGAACAGAATCCTCTACTGGTGATGCCAGGGACCGGAGAAGGTTAGTGAGCCTTTTGAAAGTATTCTGTAAAAATCTGTGGCCCTAACATTTCTTCACTTGCTTTTAATCTGATTTTAAGAACTGATTTTATCTCACAGGTTTGTACTGACAGAAGCAAGAATCTAGTCCCGAGTTGTTGACTTATATGCCAAAGATTAAACCTTGAATCTGGCTGGGTAGCTAATTGGCAAACAATGCAGGTGCTTTAAGTACATGTGTAATATCTAAGGGATAACATACTAGAAAGAGTTAAGATTGAACTCATTTTTCCCAGGCCCAGCTCTTCAGTGTATTTGGCACTGCTAAAGTATATTCTAGTTTCTTCACATTTTGACATTTTCAGAATTAACTGTACATAGAAGTGCTTGTTGGGACAAAGGCCCCACAGAGCGATATGGAATTTGTTGGGTCCCTTGTGTGTCTGTTGGGAATTTAGACAGATGGGATGTTTCCTCTTTTAATTCCTTAGTGCTATTGAAGCTTCCAACATTTCAGATAAGACTGATGACCTCATTTCATTTAATTTCAAGATTTAAGTGATATTCTGAGAAGTCTTGATCATCTGACTGGAAAAGTACTGATGTTTGAGAGGAAGCTAGGTGGTTTGAAATGGAATATGACAGTTATTTGCTAGAGACCAGAGTACTCTGTGTTTTCAGCACTTAATGGCAGCTGTCACAATAGCACATTCATCTAATTCAGTGTTCCCATAGCTGAAAATTTCTCTTAGCAACAACAACATAAACTCCTAGACTAATATTAGATCATTAAGATGCCACTGTAACAAGCAACCTCAGGTTGCTTGGTTGAGGGAAGAGAGAGTACAACTTCTGTAATATCCTTTTCTCCAAAAGAATGCTATTTCCTATGAGAACAGTTGACAAAATGTGATTCCAAAAGGCTGCTGTTTCTTTGACTTACACCTAATGAAGGCATCTTAGTTGTGTAGGAAATTTGGAAAATATATCATTTTAATATATTACACATGACATGTACTGTACAGAATCTTAAGGAATTTACAGAACATTTGTGGGTAGCTTCTATTTAAGGCTATGTTTGCGTGCATATATACAGCAGAAGAGTTGTTTTAATCCTGCACCAGGAACAAGTGCATCATTTTCATTCTCTCAGCTAAGTGGCTTTTTCATTTATCCAGCAGATCACTGTAAGACTCTGATTTCTATTTCTAAGACTACATTTTTGCTATGTCTGACTATACACATACTCATAAGAGCCTGGTAGTTGATATTATGCCCTCAGTTTTAGGGTCAATTCACACTTGGCCCGGTAGTTGATGCAGAGTGAGCTCTGAGATGGAGCATCCATACATGAAGGAACCATTTCCTAACTAGAAACAGCTCCTTCCACGTAGGAGTTCACCCTGCTTCGGCTACATGTGCTGCAGGTTGAACCTGCACCAACCATTATCAAGCACCGGAGCTGATAAGTCTCTGGTGGGTCTGTTTGCACTTCTTCTGGTGCTGGAGGAGCATGTGACTCGCCACACACCCATATGATGCACTGTGTTGTTGCCCTGGTGCTGGCACTGTGCATGCTCACTGGTGCCAGCACTAGGGATCCCAAAATGGCATCGTCTCAGGTAAGTTGCAGATAGGTTGGGAGAGGATTACAATGCACTAAGCATTTTGGGCCATTTCACCCAAAGCTTCTCATGACAGTGAAGCCAAGTGCAAAAAGACCCTAAGTAAAGACAGTACCCATTTGTCAAATCAGACTTAAGGACACTAGATAACAATATATCTGCAATGGAAGATAATTTTCAAAATGGAGTTATCAAATATTCTGCTTGTAAGTTTGGAGGAACTGCGGTTGACTGCAGATTCGCTTAGTTGATGAAGTAGTATCCTGCATTATCTGGCTTCCTATTTATGCTACAGTAACTGATCTTTTAAAATCCTCAGTATTTTCAATTCTGTTTCATTAGCTACAATTGTGATTTTCTGTTTTTTCCCTGAGAGGTTTTTCTTTGCTTTGTTTCAGGCTCTAGTTCTGAGTCACAGTTAAAATTGTTTAGTAAGCTGTGTTTTTTTCACATACACAAAAGGTACCATGATGGTATGTTAAAAAGTCACATATTAGGCAATTACTTAGGCTGAGCAAAGTATCACAAAATAACATGCAAGCCTTTTTATATTCCAGAGCTTCTCATCAGGGAGGCTGAGGATATTTTAAATACTTTCATTGGTTGAGCAGTATTCCATCATTGCCTGTGTATAAAGCTGTTTCACTTGTTTAGTTAGGGATTAACAAAATAAGATCAAACACAAAAATATTTAATTCTCAGTTGGAATTAACCTGTAGATAAAAGTAATCAAGATATAAAGTACTTCAAGGGGTGTAATTGACTAGATCTTAAAGAATTTGAGACTAGTAACTACTGTGCTCTTTAACATCACCTAGTGTTTGGAAATTGTGATTGCACATAAAGTTTAGTTTCAAAAGTTACATATGCAAGTTACTGTGAACTCTTTCTTTAAACTTTTAGTCTGATATGTTTTGATTTGTAAAATGAAAAGAATTATTCCTTATCCAAAGAACATACAGTACAAATAATAAAGCAGTGATTTATTCCTGTGAGAATTGTGTATAACATCTGAGAAAAAGAAAAGAGTCAGAGATGGATGACATGAGAAAGAGAGAGGGGGAATCATCATAAAGGTGATTTCATCGCAAAAATGCAGAATGTTTCCATAGCAAAATGATGAGACTGGCACAAGCTTGAAAATATGACAGACCAGAAAGCTTCACGAACGGTGTAGACGAAAGGTAGACAAACAGAAGAATAGAAGTGCAGCAGTTTTGGGGAGGAGGATACACACTATGGGTGTTTTTCCACTGGCAGAATGTATCTGTTTTTGCACCCATTAAGGACCCATTTGGGTGTGAGCCAGATGACCCCATTTCCACCACGGCACCCATTGGGGACCCGATCGTTTCCACTGCCAATTGGGAAATCCGGATCAAATGGGTACTTTCTGCCCTTTAATCCAGATTTTCTGTAGACCCCTTTAATGAGGTCTACAATGGGGTCTTCAGGCAGAAAATCTGGATTAAAGGGAGCCTGTTTCCACACTTGTGTGGCAATGAGGTCTAGAGGAGGCTAGGGGAGGGGATGCACCCATGGGGGGAGCCCCAAAATCCCAGCTTCAGAGTGACTTCGGAGTCTTTTCAAAATCATTCCGAAATGACTCCGAAGTCCCTCCGAAGAGGTCGCCAGAGACATCAGAGCCGCTTCAGAGCTGCGCTGCGCTGTCGTTTGCTATTAGCGAAGACAGTGCAGCCATCCCTCCGAAGTCCCTCTGGAGCGATCGGCAGAGACTTCGGAGTCTTGCCGCCGGTCTCTTCGAAGGGATCAGCGCTGACTTCGGAGACATTCCGAAGGGACTCTGGAGCAGCTCCGAAGTCTGCGCTGATCTCTTCGAAGGGACTTCGGAGAGTACACCCCCCTGTCCCCCGAGACACCTGGGGTGACGGACAGACCCCTTGGAGGTCGATCCAGATTCCCCAGATGGATACAAAGGTGTTTCCATGGCAGGAAGGTTAGCACCCATTGCTACACCTCCCGGGGAAACACATTGGGTGCTTCCCTTAATCCGGATCTACTAGATCCAGATTAAGGAATGTGGTGGAAAAACACCCTATAGTATTGTAGAGTTTTCTTACCTAGTTTTCAAAATCCCTAGCATACCTAGTTTTTGAAACCCCGTACCATCAACTTGATTGTTTCTTTTAATGTCTGTTATAAAAGTCTGTAAGGGCATCTAGTGTTCTTTCTTTGTCTTATGATGAATTGTATTCCATGAGGCCTCAATAACAGAACATTGCTGGTTGTTCTTGATGCATAAAATATGTGGGATAAGAACCAGTGTAAGGCTTTTCTATAGAGTGCTGTACAGTGCGTTGCTTTTAACTTTATATTGTAAAAAAAGTCTGCGTTAAGGAAAATTTCTCATGTTTGTAGAGTATCTCACGTGTATTTTAAAATTTCAAATACTGGTAATCTCTATTCAGAACTTTAATATATATATTGTAACATGGTTCTCAAGGCCATTGAGTTGAATCTCTATTGCTATCAGAAGTGACAATGCAGTATTTTGTAACTGTTGGTTCTGTAAATTAAAATTATAGTCATGTGCTGGAAAACTGGTGCCTGCTTATGGATTATGAGTTAATTTATCCTTTCTCCTTTCTGTGTGTGTGAACTTGCACATGCCTCGGAGAAAGACTCAATTTCCCCCTTGATGCTGTGGTAGGGTAGGAAAGAACAGCAAAGGTTTCTACATACTTAAAGAAGCAAGCTGTCATCTAACACCTGCTGCTCAAAGCGTTTATCTCTAGTGCTTTTATAGTTAATCTCTTTGTGATAAAGTTCTTGTTTTATAAAAAGCTGCTAGTGCTTGTGGGATGATGTAGGAGGGGCAGGAATTTGCTTGCTGTTTGATTTTCCATGTTCGGAAGAGGAAGGGTTATGCTACTGCTGTTTTATCAGACTACATTTTTTATGTGCAAGAGGTCAGGGTGAGGACTTGTATCTTACTGTAGGAAGTGGGGCTTCATATGGACTAACTGAGCAGATCAATGTGCAAGGGTTTGGGCTCCTGGAAGGACTGTCAGAAGAAGCTCAAGGTGGGAGTTGTGGCTGCATATATTGCTTTGGAAAAAACTGCAATATGGTCAGATTAAACTGACAACGAGCTTGACTTTGGAAATATTTGTATACGTAACCTGTATTAAAAAACTGAAATGAAATCAGCTTATATGCTGCAAATTTTTTCAAACCGCAGTTTGCACAGAAGCAGCAGATAAAATTGCCTGTCTTTAAGTGCTTGCATTTTATCCTGTGCTTGGCTGTTAGGATGCTAAATTAATGTACTATATTCAAGGCTTTTCCAGCTTTGTTTCATAGTAGACATGTGGACATGTCAGTATTTTGTTTCATGAGTTTACACAGATGATTAATAGAAAACCCAGTTAAGTGTTTTTCTTTCTTGCAGCTCTGAGACTTAAGCTGTGAATGGAATTGTGTGAGTTTTTGCCTTTTTCTTTTTTTAAAAGCAGTTTGTTCACACTTTATTCATACAAATTTTAAATGGTTTTATATTGTGGAATTTTATTACTGTCATTAGTCAAATTAAAGCGTAAAGTAAATTAACATGTGAGAACTAAGGATGCGTATGTTTGCATACATATATACTGTATTTTCTGGCGTATAAGACTACTTTTTAACCCAGGAAAATCTTCTCAAGAGTCGGGGGTCGTCTTATACGCCGGATGTTGTCTTCTTATATGGCGAGTATATCCCAAACTCTTATGTTTTAACTGGAAAGTTGGGGGTCGTCTTATACGCCCAGACGTCTTATACGCCGGAAAATACGGCATCACTTTAACCAAGAGATAATCTTTACTTGATTCTGGACATAATATAGCAGAACTTTACAACATTGAATGAAACTATGTCCTTCAGGTCCAAAAGCATATTAAGGATAAAATGAGTCAGAATGACCTTGAAACTTCAGTAAGCTGCAAACAAGCATCTTTATAGGATGAGCAATGCAGTAAAACATGAGCTACTATTTCTACACTCTGACGACTACATAGGCATAATCTGACTTTTTTTTTCAATCTAACAGCTGTATGGAAAACTCTGAATGGAGGCACGGAGAACATCCTCAATTTAGGAATTACAATTTGATTTAACTGTCTGAGAATCTCATAAGAAGGATGGGAACCATGTGGAGAAGTGTTATTAGAAGTCAGAAAATTATCTACTTGAGTTTGTGTGTGTAAAATATGTTTTAATGCCAGTAAAGCTTTCCCATAGCCAAAATTCAGAAACTTTCTTGGGAAAACCCCTAGGAATATAGTTTCCAATTTTATGAAAATTTCTATCTTGAATTTTTTTGATAAGTCAAGACCAGAGTGACTAAGCCTGAGTGTGTAATGGATCATTTTAACCAACAAATGAAACATATGTATCAATTGAAGTTTGGAGTTTCCTGCTTTACTCCAAACGGATATACAGACATTTATAAGAAAGATTGATTAGCTTTGAAACAAGAAAAGTTGCTATAGAAGCCTAGCTGGATGCCATAAAATAATTGCACACTAAGGTTTTAAGCACCAGGAAGAATAGTTTTGCTAAAAAGACATCCCTTAAGTGTAGAAGAACTCAAGTAAAATATTAGCTCACAAATAGGAATAAAATACTGGAGTTATTTCTTCTACTATTTTCAGTTCATAAAGTGATGATAAATGATTACCTGTCTTTTTCTTCTAGCAGTGATTAAAAAACTATTTTTCAAATTATGATAAATTAACTCTGATAACTAGATGTCTTGTATATGGGATGGCTAGTATGTCCAATATATGTTCTTGTCAGTTCTTGATTGTATCTCATCTAATTGGATATGGACAAGTTATTTCTTCCTTCATAACATTAAACCTGATTGGCAGTGGGGGTTTTACTTCTATAGTATATGTTATTCATGCTGATCTTACTAATTTTGTGTAAGCCATTATATCACTCATGTAGTTAGTGCCTTTCCTACCCATTTCTACTAACGGTATACTGTAGTTTTTATACCCATCTATAACTTTCCTCTTCAAGGTTAAAACCCTTCATTCAGTGTCTCTGTTCCCTTTCAGGATCTCACCCTTATTTCACTCCTTAAGGGCTTGTCTAGGGACTAGACCGTTATCCGTTCAGGTCCCTGTGCTTGCTAAGATAACAAACAAAACTGTCACTTCTGCCCCCTCTATTTAAGCCTTCTCCCCCACTCTTGTCAGTCTCTCATTGGTCAGGCTGCTAGAGCTTGCTCACCCCTCTCCTTTCTTAGTGCCTGTGAGCTCCACCCCTTGCAGGTTTGCATTCTCAGCTAATTTGCTATAAAATACCTACCTAACTTGCCTACTGCTTCAGCTTAGCCATCACAGCAAGTAAATGCTTCCTTTACAAAGCCAGAAACTGCAGCTACTGGGCATCTGAGTTAGCTATACAAATCAGTTTCCAGTTGTGGTCTGATCAACTGCTAGCTTGGAGAACCACAAGGCATGAAGTCTGGGTTTCCAATGCAAGTCAGTGGATAAATTGTTTGATAGTTGCTAGGAGACCCACAGTCACCTGATGGTCCAGACTACCTATGCCAATCAGTAAATAACCTTGTTCAATTAAGCTGTTTGGGGAATAAGAAACTAGGTCTGGACAACTAATGCAAATTGGTGGGTAAGCGTGCAGGGATGAGACAATAAGAGAACTGTTAAGCTCGGATGTTAGGGCTTCCAGTACAAATCAGTTGACAGCTGTGCTGAAGCATGGAGGTTAAGTCTCTCAATAAAAGTTAGTGAAACAGATCAGAAAACATCTTAGATTCCACTGCAGAAGAGGCAGTGGAGGGAGGTCAGGGAGGAGGGGAGGTAAATGGCCATTGGGTAGCTCTGCACTCTGATGCTTGCACACCATGCCACCAGTGTAATACATCACTGAGTGAAGGCAACAGGAGACCCAGAGTTGTAGGGGGATCACCTGCACTCCTTGACCTCTAACCTACATGTTGAATTGAAAGCTAGTTAGTCCACATCTCCAACCACGACTGATGAATTTATTCTGGAACCTTTGATGGGGGACTTTATCTGGCTGGACTTCTAGAAGCTTTTTGATAGTTTCAGTTGGATCACCTTTATGCTTATTATTAACACTCTCAAAGAATTCTAACATGTTAGAATGGCATAGTATACCTTTGAAATGTTACAAGTTAAGATTCTTATACAATTAAGATTATAATGTAATTTTTAGATTTCATCTAATCTGTCTCTCTGACTTATTTAAATCTCTGCAGAGTTAACCTCTCTTCTTGATATAAACAACTTATGTAACCTGGCATTGTATATTGCTAAGTCAACTGTGATCACTGTGTTTAATATGTTTGTGGGTTGCAAATGAATGTGAATGGGCTATGCCAAAGTGAAGTAGTTTGTGTATACTTCAGAAGATCATTATTTCATCACTTGGATGTTTAATACATCCATCTAATAATGGACAACACTCTGGAAGTTCTAGTTAGTTTTGCCTTTGCTCTCTTCCTAAAACTGGTTGGTTCTTTGCAAGCTAATGGCAATGTTTTAAATTGCTGTAATGCTTGCATGATAAGTGACAATCTGAACCACAAATCTCAAGGTATTTAGACAGCTCAAAGTTAGTTGTTCAGAGATTTCTTGTGTCATATTTCCCTTCAGGCACACATGCTGATAACTATGAAAATACAATCATTGCTTGTCTGCCCATAACCTCATTCAGCCTCTTCTTTTCAAAAAACAAACAAACAAACTTAAATCTTTGAATCTCTACTAAGTTTCCATCCACAAGTAGGAAATTAGGGTCATGCTGGGGTAACCAAAAGGCATTTCTGAAGAACGTAATCTCTCTTATCTTGCTTTAAATCCATACCATGGATTCAAAAAGTATCTTTTTAGCAGAGTGGGATAAAGAGCTCCTAGAGCTTTTTACTCTATTAATGGGGAACAGCTTGTGCTTCTTTCTGAGCGTGGGTTTGTCATAGTGGAAATGGTGGTGGAGGCTCAGGAGGATGGCATTGGGAATATTTGTATTATCACCAGGGTATCTGCTTTAAAAAAACTCAATAAAATAAATTTGCTTTGAATATTTGGTTCGGGGGGGGGGCAAAACTCATTTGTGGAAAAGGAGGATAGGACTCTAGGTGGCCTACCAACTGTTATTAAAGACAAATCAGTATGGAAGAGATAGGAATAAGGCAAAAAAGAGGGAGCTGGAAACTGGTTTCACAAAAACTTACACAGTAATTCAAAGGAGTTATGTGGGTAACTGGGAGTGCTGAAGGCAACTGGGTCAAATTTATGGATGTCTTCATTCTCATATATGCCCACTTCCATGCTTCATAAATGGGATGCAGTTTTGTTTCTGGAAATGCAGAGTTTTGTTTCCACTAAATGCATTTCATTATAAAAACACTTTCATCTCATATGTCCGCAGAATATTTTTTTCCAATCTTGAAATCACTGGCAAGTAATGTGGAGCTTTGCTCATTTTAATTCATTTTATTATGTTACCCACCTTGTTACCTTTGTGTAAACTGCCAGTTAGAAATTCAGTGAATAAGGTTTTTTGATTATAACTTAAGCATACATCATTAATAATCTATAGATTGCTGACTTTAATTTGCCCATTCTTTCTCTCTCTCTCTCTCTCTCTCTCAATTAGGTCATATCTGACTCCTGTAAGGGATGAAGAAGCAGAATCTCTACGAAAGGCACGATCTCGGCAGGCTCGTCAGACTCGTAGGTCTACGCAGGTGTGAAATAACTCTTTTACAGTGTAATTCTGAGCTAGGATATGCTAATGAGAATTTGCACAATCCCCTAGCTGGGAGTCCTACATTGACTCAGCTTACATTTTGCCCAATTTCATGCTCAGGATCCCTACCAACATCTACTTTCAAGTAGCACAACAGGCACAAATAATTCCTCTTCATTTTTTTTTCTCTTCTAGCAATCTGAACAGACTTAGAAATGTGCTGCTACTGTTTTTGGCAGTTCTAGGGTTGCACTTGTCAGATGGTTAAAATGGTTGTTCCAAAAACAGTTTACCCTTTTTAAACAAGACTTTAAAATTTTTCATAAATATTGTACATTAGAAGAAAACCACTGTTTTGAGTTGACTATTTAATATCAGTTATGCTTTCCTAGCTGTACAATACATTAAAATTTTTCACTTTGATTCTACAGTGATTAGATATGTAGAAGAGGTAATCTTTATTGTGAGAGATGGGCTTGATATAAAAAATATTGTATTGACTAAAATGGGTTTAAGAGTCAGAACTTATTCAATTCCTTAGGGAATAACACTCACAGATCTTCAAGAGGCAGAAAAGACCTATAGCCGACCTCGGGCAGAGCGACCAGAAAAGTCCAATGAAAAGTTGGAAAGAACTGATGCGACAGAGGAAGGAAGTGAAAGACAAGAAGATGCTGCAGTGACAGAGTCCAGAGAGACTCGTGCACGCTGGAATAGAAATTCAGAAGAGGAGGTAAAAAGAAAGTCCAATATACTTCACTGTCTATGTGAATGAAGGTGGAGTTTAAATTGATATGTTTAAAGTAAATGGCAGAAATAATATTAGTGCTATTGTACAACCTGCTTCTGACCACCACTACATTTTGCATAAGTCTCCAGGTTCCCCCAAGTCCTATCCCAGCAGTGCTTCATGTTATGTGAGGGATGCTACATTGTGTTTTCCCAGGATAGCTAGAACCACTTTACGCAAGGCCAGCATTATATGAGAGCTGGCTGTGCACAGAAACAAAGTACCATGTTGACTATAGTAACACAATGTTGCTTGCTTCTGTTGCCCTACTGTCTTTGTCTATGCTGTCGCTTAGGTGGTTATTTGATGTCAATATCCAGCCTTATTTATTTATTTGTATTTTTCTTCCATCCTCAACCCCTACCATTGGGAAAAAGCCATAATGCATAAAGGGATGCAATGTTAGCATCTTAAATGGATATTCATTAAGAAAGGTTATTTTTTCGAAATATTCACTATATCCCATCATAATTTTCCAGTTGTTTTGTTTCTTTTTGGGTTTGAATGATTAGATGGTATTTGGTACTGTATTGACTATTAGCAGAGTGGATGTAAAATCCCCTTTTGATACTGCCATTAGTGCTGCCTTTTTCTGAAAACTGCAATTACTCTTATCTTACATAACCTGCTATTCAAAATAGAGTCAATTTGATATTGTTAATATGTTTTACTGTTGGCAGGCAATGGGTTACACTTTAGGTGGAAACTGTTTTCTTATGAGAATCTATGCTCATTTTTTTCCCAGTATGTCGGTCGTCATCTGAGGTGCTCACAACAAGACAAACCCACAACAACCATCTCTCCTTCATTAGCTCCTTATCTTTATTCAAGTTCTCAACTAACCAAGACAAACAGATCTGTATCTTCTGACCCAGTCAGCCCCGAAGACTTTGAAAACTCTTCTGTTGGTGACATGGAGAAAAATGGTATCTACTCTTCTAAGCATACTTTTTACTTTATATGAAAGTTTTGAATCTGTGGCTTTGCTTAGTGTCACGATGCCCAGCGATCCAGTAAGTGCCTGCCCTCCCTGAGGAGTAGCTTGGCCCTGTTATGATGCTGAGTTCGTGCAACGGCCGAGTGAATACTACAGTGTGGACACAAA
>MTQE01003428.1:6468941-6485183 GCA_014337955.1 Aspidoscelis marmoratus
ACGCCCCCTGGCCCTCACTTTTTTTTTTTAATCCGGCCCTCTGCCGGATTGAGTTTGACACCACTGATATATAGTATCGATTAGACAAAATTTCAGTCTTATACTTGGGGGAAGGGATGTCAACAAGGCAGGTGTCAACAAACAGTAATTTAACAAAAAATCCATGAATGTCAAAAATATATATAAAACATAATAAACTGATAATAAGCTAAATTGTATACAATAATGCATGGAAAGAAATACAGCTGTATAACTTACAGTGCAATGTAATAGAGCAAGAAACGAATTAGTAAGTCAAGCAAAACAAGAAACTAGCAGCCAGCCTAGGTCTTCTTGTTTTCCCTCCACATCAAGAACAGCTACAGTGTAGGTATGTACCTTTCTGGAAGGGGAGTGGCTGAAGCAGTAAACACAGCACAGCAGCCAGTTCAGGTCTTCTTTTCCCTTCCATCCTCTACTTTCTTCCTTTTATCACAATATGAAACCGCTTTGTCAAAAATCTGTACATACCAAAAACATTCCTTGTATTGGACTTGTACCCTGTTTTCCTGAAAACAAGACAGGGTGTTGTGTTAATTTTGTGGGGGTTTCCATTAGCACTAAGTACCCGTTAGGTACCCATTAAGGACCCATTAGGCTCAGAGCAGGAAGACCCTGTTTCCGCTGCAGACACCATTAGAGCCACATTTGTTTCCACCTGTTCTAGGGAAATCCAGATTAAATGGGTCTTTCAGGACATATAATTCATATTTCCTGTAGACCCCATTAAAGGAGTCTACAATGGGGTCTTCAGGGATCAAATCCGGATTATATGGAGCATGTTTCCACCACGATCGGGCAGTGGGGTCTAGGGGTGGGATTATATGGAGCATGTTTCCACTGCGATCGGGCCATGGAGGGGGGAGGGGCAGAAACCTGAAGCTCAGAAGCCTGTACATAATCTCTGAAGACTGCTCCAAAGGAAACTCTGAAGAATGGCACAGGCTTCGAAAATGACCCATAAGAGTCATTTCTGTGGAGCTTTGTCCAATGCTTTGGAGATTCTCTGGAGCAATTTGCTGCAAACTTTGAAGATTCTCCACAGCCGCTCTGGAGGATCTTTGAAAAATCTCTGGAGCATTTATGGAGTTGGCACACACACCCTGTGGCACTTCCCAAAAAACATGGGGTGACGGGCAGGCCCAGATGTGGGTAGATCCAGATTCGCCACATGGGTGCTCCAGCGTTTCCACTGCGAGCACACTAGCACCCATTGCTATTGGGTGCTACACAGCCCGGGGAGACGCATCGGGTACCTCCTTACATCCAGAGCTACTAAATCTGAATTAGTTGAAGGACCCATTCCTTAGATCCCCCCTATTTCTCCAAAAGATGTGTTAGGGCTTATTTTCAGGGGATGTCTTATTTTTCTGTGAACAACAATCTACATTTATTCCTGAATTTTAAAAAATCAAATATAGTCATGTCATCACATTTTGGAACTTCATAACTCTTCCGGACACTACTTAAATTGACCTTTTAATGAACTGTAACTAGGGCTTGTTTTTGGAGTAGGGCTTATGTTTTGAGCATCCTCAAATCCTGAAAAATGCTGGGGCTTACTTGTGGGGTAGGTCTTCTTTTCAGGGAAACGGTATTAAATTTTATCAGTTATTTTCTCAACTCCAACGTGCATTCAAAACTCTACTGATGCTTAAGCTGGCAGCATGGTTAAAAAAGTACTGCTATATTATTCTATTCCAAGAAAGTATGAAATACCTATTGGTCACATTAATACATTTCTGGAAAGTGTAGCTTAGCTAGACTGATATAAATATGAATGAACCACAGTGACTGTTGGGTATTCTGTGTTCTTCTTTGCTATCAAAAGGAAGTATTCAGAAGACTTATACTTATTTCAGTTGATCATTCATTGAGGAATTATCCAGACTGAGTAACTTTAGTGAGTTAGCATAAAATCAAGCTGAATATTCTGTAGCTGGCTTATTATTAACCACAGATAATTTAAATAAATAAAAAATGTTGGGTTCCAATGACGTAACAAAGTTTGACTGACCAAAAAATTGACAAAATGAAATATTTTGATCTGTTCCCCTTGGATGAGATGGAAGATGGAAGAAGAGAGATGGAACATATGGATCTTAGTGTGATTTGATTCCATAATGTTGAATCAGATCACTCAGAAAATATGACCTTTTGACAAAAATCTGTATAAGAAAAATAATCTGTTATTTTCAATGAAAAGAATTCTAATTTGTTCCCAAACCCTTCCAAATTCATCCCTAAATGCCTAATATCATACTGAAAAGCTGTTTCACCATAAAATAAACTGTAGAATAAATAGTAAATAACATTATTACTAAAATGAAATATAACAAAATAAAAAAGATGTATGAAAGTAAGTTTACTGTAATGCACATGAACAAGCTTAAGCAAGGTAAAGATTGGAGGGAAGAGTATTGAGATACCTTATGTTCCGGCGTATAAGATGACTGGGCGTATAAGATGACCCCCAACTTTCCAGTTAAAATATAGAGTTTGGGATATACTCGCCATATAAGAAGACAACCCCCAGCATATAAGATGACCCCCGACTTTTGAGAAGATTTTCCTGGGTTAAAAAGTAGCCTTATACGCCAGAAAATACAGTAGTTCATTTGGCTTAACAGCTAGCTGGAAACTAAAGCATGCGTAGGAAGTATGAAAGGCAAAAAGGGATTGCTGTTGGCATGAACAAGAGGCACACTAATAGTGTTGTGGACAGGGCTCTTTAGCGTATTTTGTTGCCAAAAAGAAATGTGAGAAAAAGTAAATGAGATTTGGTGTTGTGCTATCCCCTATTTTTTTGAGAGAATTTTGTTTTGCCTGTCACTGGAGCTCCTTGCTTCAGGTGGTTTTTAATTGACTACAGACTATAAAAGTTTTGTACAACAAAATGAGATATTAAAATACTGTGACATTAAAACACTGAGCGAAAATGTGTATTAACTCATCTGTCTATCTCTCTTTCTCAGAGGATTGATGTGTTTCAGACAAAATTCTTGATCAATATTTATTCCTTTTTATTTCAAAGGATGATGAAATGGATGGTACTGAAGAATTAAGGGAAGATAAGGTAAGTGGAAAAGACATGGGAACCTTTGTTTATGGGATAGTTCTGAGATTGTTTTATGTTAACAATGTCACATTTGTATGAATGTCGCTACAAGTATGTTTGGAAACATTATTTCTTTTGTGTTTCAATCAGATTACATGGCACAGCAGGTTTTTGTTATAGTTCAGTGGCTTTGTTGTTCATTGCTCTGTATTGGTCTGATTCCACTCAGACATTCAACATGATTCTTTGGTTAATATAGAGATGGTAATTGGCCATTGTGCCTGATGGTGTGAGGATGACGCAGTTAAAAAAAGTGGTATTAGGTCAGAATAAGTAGAGATAATGTCAGATGTGATATTGTTAAGGGTTTTATTGTTATTGTTAGTTTTATTCAAATCTCTGTGGAAATTGACTCCAGTGAACATAATGGATTATGCTACATGTGTATTAAGGAAGCCTGACCTGAAATACATGTTAAAGAGAAAATCTGAATATGGTGGAAGACTGCCTAGTTTCCCCCTGAATTGTCATTTGTAGGACAAGGTTGCACAGACCATAATGGAACTACCTTAATAGTGGCTAGAATTTAATTGTGTATCATTTGATTAATAATCGTTATTTGCTTTTTACACATACAACTCACCTTACTTCTGGCATGAAACCAAATGCCCCATGGATATGATTCCTGGATGGTGACCTGTCTCAGATACACATGAGTTCAGCAAACATGTGGTAGAAGCAGCAATTTCCACCTTGTTTAGGCTTACCTCTGTGAATGGCATTTACAGTATACAAATCAATTTTTTATTGTATGGCAGTGAACAATCTTTTCTGCTCAGAGTGTCTTCCTACCTGGCATTATTATCCAGAATCAATGTTTCACTGAACAAATGCTGGCCAATATCCACTTGATATCCTCCTTGCTAAAGTGTCAGCAGTCTGTCTGTGTTTTATCAGCCAGTACGTTAGGAGTGCTGTCCTCAGAAGTTTGCCCTCACCAACCATCCATCCTCCCTTTATTGCTTTCTTAAGGTTTCCTCCTGTTGTGGAATGATGTGTTTGCACAATTAAGTGGCAGTCAGCATAATCCCTTTAGGTCTGAACACAGTCTTAGACTACTGAGATAATAAACCTGGGATATATTTCAATTTTTCTGGAACAAAATATATCAGAAAAGCCCAACCTTCATAAGTCTCCTTTGATGCCTGAGTGCTGCTGTCATCCTGTTGTCCCCTGTTATCTTCCCTCTTTCTCATTGCCTGCCTTGTCATTCAGCTATATTGGTGTGGTCAGTGGCTTGGGTTTCTGGTTTTGTTTTGTTTTGTTTTGCATATGCAGGATGTATGTATGCTTCACTTTGCCTTTAGGAAGTCTTTGGGAAAGTTTTATTAAGTTTAATTTTTAAAATGGGTGAATAAAGTTGTTATGATTTTGGTGGAATTGCCACAAGAGGGAGCACATTTTACAAATACTGTAGTAATTTACCATTTGGTACAAGGTATCAGATTTCTTAATGAGTTTGAATTAAAATCTGAAACAGTTGAAAGTAATATAACTTGATTTGTCTAATAAGTTTAAACTGGATTTAAATTTATTTATATTGCCAGATGTTATAGTCAGAAATGCAACAGTGAGAATTTTGTAAGAAACAAAGACGCATATTCATATCTTAAGAGTATGTTTTTGTAAAGGTTAAGGCAATAATTCTAGAACTCACCTGAAAGTACAGTTAGTTGAACGCACATCTTCAGGCTAGACCTGCAGAAGATTGCATTTTCAGAGGAACAATAGATAATCTACTTTGTTTGCAAACATTTCTAATTTCAATCAACAGCATTTGTCTAGAAGGAGATAATTGCAAGGTAATTCTGCGTTGCTGCTGAAACAACAGGATGTATGTGTCTATATGGTCACCAGGAATAGTGCTGAGTTCAAGCACCGTTCTAGCTTATAGAATTATAGTAGCCTTACCACATCTCATGGTTTCCAAGTATGCTGGACTTCAGTTCTCACTATCACTGACAGTTATCAAGAATGTTGGAACTTATAATCAAAATGTCAAGATTATCATTCATAGGCATGTCAGCATTAATGGATAAAAGATCCCTCAGAAAAGGGATATCTCTCTCAGCACTTTCTCAGCCGTGTTGGCATAGATGGCCTTTACATCAAAAGCCCAAGTTAATTCTCCATTTTCTCGCAGGATCCCACTGGCCTTGAGCAACTCCAGTTCTTTCCCAACTGTTACATGCTTATGTCTATAGCAGAGGAAAAACAAAATATGTGAAATATGCAGTCAGACCTGACCTAATATTACAGTACTTCAAAGATGACAGCACAGTGGCCAGAGTACCAGATTTAGAAAAGTTTTTTTGAGCCAGTTTGTCTAGTGGTTAGGGAATACTGTTCTGGGAATACTGGATTTGATTCTGTCCTTCCACACAAAGCCAGCTGGGTAACCTTGGGTTAGTCACAGCTCTCTTCTGAGCTCTTACAGCTCTACCCACCCTTCAGGGTGTTCTGTTGTGGGGAGAAGATCAGAAAACTTTGTCAGCTGCTTTGAGCACCCTTAAACGGGTGAGAAAAGCGGGGTAGAAAAGCCAACTTCTTCTCCTCCTCCCTCCTCCTCCTCCTTCTTCTTCATACTTGTACTGAAATTGAATATAGTCTAAACTGTGGAATAGACTTAGAGCAAGTGTGCAAATGTGCACATATGAAGTCTTTTATGAAAAATACCCTTCACTTGAAAATCTCTTAATTACTGCAGGCAGCCAGTGCTTTGAGTGTAGCTGTTTTAAAATAGGATGAAAATATCCGAAGAGAAATAAATGAGATAAAGAAGTTTACCTTATTACAATTTTAACTGTGCATCATCCCATACTTACAGCTGGTCGATAGCTTGGCAACATTAGGAAGAATGTGTGTGATGTGGACAGAGCTTTTTTTTACCTTCATGATGCCATTACCCTGCAGTTATAACTGGCTGCACATCAGAATAGAATCAGGCATTTCTCCATTTTACTTCCTTATACAAATAAAGTCCAGTCATCAAGCAGTTTGTTTAAACAGAAATAACTGCATAACAGAAAAACATGAATAGCAAAAGGTTCTGCTGATTGTCGGGAAGAATCCACCAAAGCTAGTGTATTGAACTTTGTGTTCCCATCAGTAACATTCTGATAATTTAAACTTCTAAAGGAGCAAAGCTCCTAATTCATTAATTATCTCTAAAAGAAATGTCATAGTTGGCTTGTCAAGTATGCAGTTGCAAGCATATTGGATTTGATCCAAAATGACTAAAGATTTCCAGCATGTAGCTGTTTGCTTTAGCTCACTCTGGGTGTTCAGTATAGTAGGCCTTGCTGTAAGAGAGGCAACACCTCCCTTTTATTTCAGTAAGTACCACTTTCCTCCAAGATACTAGACTTGCTGTCTGTTGCTGCAAGTGTTCCTTCAAGCTGAAAGTTGAGGGTTTGCTCCTGTGGCTGCTCCTGAGGTTGAGCAGAAGCAGCACATGGAGCAGTTAGTAGCTACCTTCAACATTTGCCTGGGTCAGCCTGATGGCTTTTCTGCTCTGTGTAGTCAAGCTGCTTAAGACAGCAGGGCCAACATTGGCAGGATTGCCATTGAAGGCCCAACACCAAAAGGGGGCACTACAGTACAGAATAGCATGTATCTTCTGTATTAGTGAGTGGGGCTGTTTCCAAATCTGGGGGAGGGCATGCATATGCATGCACACAAACTTTTGGAATATGCCTGGGAGAGAGGAGAATAGAGGAGCCCTCATCCAAATGATCTTAGGACAAGGTGGTATCGGACTAAATGGAAGAAAAGTCATATGACCAGAGGGTTTAGGTAGTTTAATGTTATCACTTGCTGTGGTCCATCCTTCCTTGCACCTTGTGGCATAGCTTCTGGGCACTCTTGCCTAGTGACTCTGGCTGTTGAATACCAAATCGGTTCACAATAAAACATCTCTTGTCAGTGACTTGATTATGGATGAAAAACTGAATTGGTATGAGATCTAGGAGTGGGACTGCTGGTTGAAGCAGACTAAACTGAACATTGCCCACCAGGTTTCTCAGTACAGCATCAGCCCAAGCTAGGGGGTTGGGAAGGGGAAGTTGCAGTAATTTACGAAAGTATAATCTCACTCACCTAGCAAACTGAGCTAGGCTATAAAGTACCTGGTGTTTTAGGTCAATAAGAAGGATTACGTGTACTACCCAGCAGCCTTCATGACTAAGCTGGAAAAGGTGATCTCTGCTGTGTTTTTATAGGACTACTTAGCAATTTCATGGCTTCCATCACAGCAGTAGGACTTTCTCAATGCATTATGAGTGCAACACATGGGGCAAGACCCACCCCAAATTTAGTTTTTGCCCCAGGTTTTTGGATGTGAGTGACTTGGATATTGGGAATGTAATGTTATCCCACTTTCATGGCCAGACCACCATCTGGTGCAGTGTGGTATTTTGCACATCTCTGTGATCCAGAATACAGCCCTTGGTCTGGTTTTTAGACCTGATTTATCTGGCCTGCAGTAGATCTGGATCAAGGGCCTCTTGATCCGGATTTGGCTCCATCCTATGCAGATGGAGCCAGACTAACAAGGGACAGAGCTGGACTAACAAGGGGTGGAGCCTCCTTGATCTAAATTAACATGCGGATCAGGATGCTCAGGATTCGGATCTAGAGGTTAGTGCAGAAAGGACCACTGTGGAGTTCAAGCTGCTGCATGGTTTTCTGATGAACTGTAGATGATAAAATAAGCTAGGAGCTGGCTAGAGTACAAATGTCATACCACTAAGGATAAGGATGGCCAAATGCTCCTGAGAGTACATACTTGTGTCTACTGCATTGCAGTGAAGGCTAGTAGCTGCACAGTGGTGAATGGGCTGTTGTTATCTAGCCCAGAAGACTCTGTTTAGAAGCTCTTTAAAGCTTTCAGGAATGAACTTCCTAATCACTTTGAGAATAAAATCATTCAGCTTTATGCTGAGTTGAAAACCACTTGTTTTATGGAATAATTTTAATTTTTTGAGACCTGATGAGGTGAATCCATGCGTTCCCCGACGGATGGAGCAGACTATCAGAGTTAGCCATGTAGGGATGACTGTATGGGTCCATGCTGTAGCAAACACATCCCTATATGATGGAGTGATGCCACCAACTTTGAAAGAAGCAGTTGTGAGTCCACTCCTGAAAAAATGTTCCCTGGACCCAGTGATTTATTCCAAATATTTCTTTTAGGGGCAAGGTGTTGGAGATGGTTATTGTAGCACAGCTGTGGGCACTCTTGAGGGAAATTGATTATCTCAACCCATTATAATCTGTCTACAGGCTTGGTTTGTGTATGGAGTCAGCCTTATGATTCTTCTACTTGCTTGATCTTTCAGCTGTTTTTATACTGTGATATCCTCCTGTTTTGCCTATGTGGCTCCTGTTTGTGGGGACAGTTTGGGTGACTATACTAGAGCTGGGCTGTGGGGTGCAGTTGGGCACTATTCACTCCCTAATGCCATTTAACATATGTATGAAGCTGCTGAGAGATGTCATACCCAGCTCTATTTTGGATTAAGGCCAGTAAGCTGAGGTTGAATCTTGACAAGATGGAGATTCTGTGGTGAGGAATCTCTTGTGTTTAGGTGATGGGGAATTCACCTGTTCCAAACTGGCTACAATTCTGCAGGAGTAAATGGTACAGTTTGGGGCTGTTCCTAGAATCATTGGGCCTATTCACACTTGGCTTAATTATGGAATATATCCTGGAATAGGGGCCTGCTGTCCACATGCTAGTGCAGATTACAGCAGGCCTCAAGTGAGACCTGCTAGAGTCTGTAATAGCATGCAGACAATAGACTCCTGTTCTGAGATATCTTCCAAAACATGGTCAAGTGCAAACAGGTCCATTGTCAGCAAAGGCACAAGTGACCTTGATCACTGTGTCTCTTAGTGACTGGCTGGTAAGCCAACAACACTTGTATGTGAACATGGAGAGCCAGATAACAGTTTTTCTTGCACATTTAGATTATTATAAGCCCCTCTATGTGGGGCTTCCCTTATATCTGCTCTGGAAGCTGCAGCTGATGTAAGGGGCAGCAGCTAGGTGGTAAGTGGAGGGCCTAGACAACCTAGGACCAAGAGGTGTAATAAATGGTTTCCCCTGTTGCAGTCCAGAAGGATTGCAGAGATCATCCGAGGAGGTCCCCCTGCAGGTGCCATGTCTTATTGAATGTCATATTACATACAGCAGGGCCTTCTCTGTGGTGGTGCCTACTTTTTGTAATATTATCCCCTCTGACAGTACCTATAGAAGTTCTGTTTCAGCTTTAAAGAGTAGACCATAATAAATACATAGAAGAGCAGTCTAAAGAGAAGAATGGATTTGATCAGAATTATACATGTTCATACTGAGGTATACATGTTCGTCTGATCTTCTAGACGCTATTGAACTTTAATTCTTATTCTTCCTGTTACTCGTCTTGCTAGTCCAATGGTACCTTGAAGACAATAGATTACCCATTTGCATTAAAAGAAGGTAGATATTTGAACTTGAGTTATCAGAGTTTTGACATACATAACATTTTGGTCCTTCTAATTCCTTTTAGAAGCCATTCAAGTCTCAATGGGTGTTTTTACACAGAGCTCCTTTAATCCGGATCTAAGAAGATCCGGATCTAAGGAATGGGTACTTCCCTTAATCCAAATCTGGTAGATCCAGATTAAGGGAAGTACCCAGTGTGTTTCCACGGGTGGTCTAGCAGCATATAGTGATGGGTGCTAGCCTGCCTGCTGTGAAAACGCTGGAGCACCCATGTGCAAATCTGGATCTACCCATGAGAGGTCCGCCTGTTTTGGGGGACAGGGGGTGTAATTTCCATAGACGTGCCGGTGAATTTTCAAAGATCCTCTGGAGCGGCTCCATAGAATCTTCAGAGCGATCTGCCGCTAACTTTGAAGATCCTCCGGAGCCTTTGACAGCGGCATTGCTCTCACAAGGGGTTCTCTTCAGAGCCTGTCCAAAGGCAATTCAGAGGGACTTTGGAGGGACTTCAAAGTTTTGAGTTTGTGGCACCCCCCTCCCTCCGAGCCTCCTCTAGACCCCATTGTCCAATTTGTAGTGGAAGCAGACTCCCTGTAATCCGGACTTGATGGCTGGAGACCCCATTGTAGACCCTTTTAACCCCTTAATGGGGTCTACAGGAAATCTGGATTATAGGTATTGAAGGACCCATATGATCCAGATTTCCCTAGCTGGGGTCTGTAGTGGAAATGGGGTCATCCTGCTCTGAGCCTAATGGGTCCTTAATGGGCCCTTCAGTGTGTGCTAGTGGGAAAACACCCAATGATAGGATTTTGTTTTTTAAGGCTGAGTTGCAGATATGTACCATTTGGATCCTCTTATACATTTAGCATTTCTTGGGCTATAAAACAGTTGTTTCCAGTTGCACACTTAGCAGCACATTCAGTACTATTGCTTCTGAATTTTTTGTCCACACATTTCTCTGCTTTATTTTAAGTTGCTTTCCTGTTCTTCAAGAGAACTGACTTTTATTAGTTTTAAGGCTCCTATTGAGAATCTTTTGTTTCTAGGACTGGACTACCTAATATGGTTAGGTATGCCCTAGTAAGATGCTATTGCATTTTATGTTGAGGCAGTGTAGTTTGCTTGATAGTAGTGTTAGGTGAGCTTTTAGCTGGCTAATGTAGAAAAATAACTAATAGTAAACAGAGACATTTTGTGCTTTTAGTGTTTTCTCTAAATAACATGGTTATGAAGCACAGTTCCTTTTTTGGAAATCCAGAGTACAATGCTTAAGAATGCATTTTCCATTTTGTGTTTTCTGTGACAGATGCTTGTAACACTTAGAAAAGCTTTCATCCTGCCTTATGTCTATAGCAGTAAAGGCAATTTTTAGTTAAGTCTGATAAAGTAAGACCCTTAATTAATAACTAGGTAAACTGGTAGTAATCAAAGAGCACTCTAGAAGATTGCAGGTCTTTCCTCCTTGCATAGTTGGCAGGGTATCAGACCAGTAAATTGGGTTTGAATATTGAAAAATTATAGTTGCTTTATAGAAGATCTATTTCTAGAATATGGGATCAGGTTTTTCTTTTAACAGCTCTATTTCATGTTCCTGTTTCCATATACTCGGTGGCACTTACTTCCATGAAACAGATATTAGAATATCTGTGTCTGTCATGTTTTTGAGGGATCACCTTGGTGTATAACTTAGAATAAAATTCTGTTCAGGGTCCCATCATTTTGGAACATAACATGGCTCTCAAAGCTGTATGGAAGTCCACAGGTACAATATGTAAAATAGGGTTGTTTTTGTCTTCACTAAGGTCCCTTCCAGACTAGTGGATAAAAATCTTCAGTTATATAAAAATTTGCAGTTTACTTGGCTGGGAAGTCACATCACGTTGTTTCCACTTGAAGTGGAGGTCCACAGCTTCCTCCTTGGCAGTTGTGAGACTTCCGTAGCACACATGGTGAGGTGCATCTCGCATGGGCTGGGGCAGCCAATGGGAGCTGAGCTGCAGGCTGTTTCTTGCCGTCCTGTCAGGACAATGGGAAACTCCAAAATTACCTGATACTACAGAGCAAGTGTTGATCATTCTGCAGCAGGTAAATCCGCAGTAGTGGCAGCATAAAGCGCTGCTGCTACAAAGTATAGGGCGTCAGGCGTGATGCCCACGCACCACCTGTGCATCTGGATGCACAGTATCCCGCAGTCTGGACACAGTCTAAGACAGAAGCCACGCGTTGGGATGAAGAGTGATTTCTTGTATACTAAGGGTGTCGCACTATTGGCATTCTTCTTGAAGTTGTCGTATCAACTATATGCCTGCTGCTGCTCCTGAATGTGGTAACATCACAGCCAGAGAACTTCATGTGTGTCTTTGAGTGGCCCCATGTTAGAAGACTGTACAGCCCACCCAGCCAGCCTGTGCAGTTTAATTACTCTTCAGGCCAGTGAAAACAGCAGCAGCATCCAGATGTTCTAATGACAGATTACAGCAGGAAGGAGGCTGGATATGTGCGGGGTCACATGGATTCTGCACATGTCCGCCACATGGAATGCACTCATGTTGTTTTCGCAGCGTCATAAATGTGCCATGCAAACATTGCCAGTGTGTTTATTTAGTTACTTATTAGTTAATGGCTGCTATTTAATGAAATGCAGTAGAAAACCAAATTTATTCTTATCTGCCTTGCCAAAGATCCATGGCATCAAAATCCCCCATCAGCTGCCATCTGAGCAGCCTTAAGCTGCAGAGGGAGAAGAGGCAGCGACAATGAGAAAATGCAAAGGCAGACCTTCCCATACGCCCTTGCATGGAGTTCCTCACTTTCCCTTCCAGCCCCCTTTCCTTGTATGTTACATCTTTTTAAACTGCAGAGTGAGGGCGGAGACTTTTTAAATAATGCATTTTGTAAGCCACTCCGGAGTCCTGTTTTCTGTTTAGGGACAGGATCAAATGTATTGAATGAATTGGGGAGAGGGCAGGAGAATATAGTCCAGTTAATGTTTCCCAAAATAATTCAATGGAAAGAGCAAATTTTTTGCCACACAAGCATGTAAAGTAATAAATCATGTCAGAAAAGCCAATTCTGCAGCAGTATGTGTTTTCAGTCAGTGATCATTTCTGAGCGCCTTTAAATCTGTTTTTAAACATCGAAAAGACCAAGATTGTTTGGACTAATTTTTTTATATGAAATAAATTTGCCACTCTGTTATTTGATTTTTTTTTTGGGGGGGGGACAATAATTAAACGATGCACAGTATGACCCACTTAAAAGTGATTGTTTCCTTCTGAAAACAGTGAACTATGAAACACCAAAGTCTTTAAAAAAAAAAACCCAAACACGGTCAAGGCTATGTTTTTAGAGTTTTATATTCAGATGTTTGTTTGCTTGTTGCAGATACAGTTGTCCCATCGTTATCCTTGCAAACCCCTGTATAATTTAAAACCATTTTATACAAGTAATTGCTGCATATGGAAAACTGAGCACTAGTAATCAGCAGAATCATGTCTACCACTGTATGTCAGTGACACCACAGAAGGGTGAATCAGCTTTACCAGCATGTTACTGGAACTGTGAAGGGAAGACTCAGTCTAACCATTTATGTCCGTGACACTGCAGAGGGAAGGCCACTAGTCTACTAGTCTACTCGTGTGACTGTAAAGGGGAGACCCCCTCTGCCAGTTTAAGTCAGTGGTACTACAAAAGGTAAATCATGTTACTGCCAGTTTCTGAGATTGGATAGGCATTACTTGTTATCAAAATCTACAGCAGGAAATTCCATAAATCTTTTCTTGTATGAAAAACATTTCCCTTGTCAATCTAGAATCTTCTGCCACTCAGCTTCTCTGGATGGATTAGAACAGAGAACCCCCAACTCCAATCCCCCTTTTTCATATAATATATAAGTTTATACTTCTAATATTTTTCTTTTCCTAAAACATTCAAGCATTGTAACCTGTACCCTCATTTTCTGACTTTACATCATTCTCACTGCTGCTTCCTCCACCTCTTAGATGAACAGCTGAATTTTCAGTTACTGTCAGCGGTTGGAGCCCAGCCATCCCTTCCCCATCTGGCCAAGGGTGAGCAAATCATAAGCAATGGAATGATCCCTCATGCCAGGATGGTTCTGTAGAATAAGACAGGAGTGGGTCTGATTTGATCTGCCACCTGTTGTTTTGATTTGAACCAGGCCAGCTTGGGGATGAGTCAAACAAGTACTAACTGTTACCTTGTAAACTCCCCCCCCCCCCGAAATGTATTCATAATTATGTGGCTTTATGCTAACTGTATGAATTATGGTCATTTATGGCTGTGTCTCAAGTTCACAATATGGGTACATCTCTAGTTTGCAGGCCTACCAGACAGCTGGTCTTCATTTGGAGTAATGGAAACTGCCTTACTTAGCCTGTGGTCACACCTAAGGTTTAATCCACCTTCAGAGCAAGAGAACACAGTGACCAGTAATTTTCTTTCCATATTATCTGTCCCAAAGGTGTAGTTTCTGAATTATTTAACACTGAGTGAAAACAGCTTGTCACTTTGCTGGTGTATTCTCTTGCTCTGAAAGTGAACTGAAACTGGATTAAACTTAAGTGTGACCACAGCCCAAAGTTGTCTTTGCTGTATAATAGAAATCAGTTTGCTTGAGGGAATGCTGTCTTGATCCTTGCCTATCATGATAACTGGGTCTGGTGGTTTGGATTCAGTATGTGACTTGGTGCTCATACTGTGATCTATTTCCAAGTTAGAGCACCCCATTAATTGGCAGGAAATTGAAGTAGATTCAACCCTTCTTTCTTGTCCAACATCGCCTTCCACCCTCCCCTTTTTTTGTCTTTCAATGAAGGCAAGAATTGTGCAATTATATACCTTCTGTGGCTTAGGGGAGTGTTGGTCAACAAGAATATGGTGAGCAGAGGAGGTAACATCACAAGTACACCTTGTCCCATTGTCCCTGTATTCCTCCACCCACTTTTCTTGCTTTCATGGCATTGTAAAGATAAATTTAGAGCTGTAAAAGTAAATTTGATCGTTTACATTGGGTGGGAGGAAGTTTGCCCTTTGCATTTAGAGGCGATGATGTGAGAGATAAAGGAGCAGCCTGCTAATGGCGAGGTACCTCATGACTGGTGAAGGAGGGTGAAACCATGGGAGAAATCCTCATTAGATCAATGAGATGTGGCATGAATGAGAACTTGAACACTGGGTGGGAATGTGAGGGGAAGTGTGGTAGAAGCTACATGTAAACACATTGAGGGGGAGCCAGGAAACATGGTTCATTATTATCCACCCAGCTGAACACAAGTACAGAGGAATAATATATTATTCCCCCCTGCCCACCATGGTCTGCTTTGGCTCCTGGAACTTAGGAAGATGCAGAATTGGCCACCTGCACAGAGCTCAGGACACACAAACAAGATATGGGGATACACAGCAAATATAAATGTGTGTCTCTGGGGGGGGGGAGTGATGGCAACACCACTGCAACTCATGGAGGCAAGAAAATGGTAGTCCTCAATGAAGACAGTAAAGAACTGCCCACTTGCACAGATCCCTCTCTCTCTTTTTTAGTAAAGATGGAGGCAAAATAAGGAAAGGAAAAAAGGCGAGGGTAGAATTTTTCTTTAAAAAAAAATGGAACAAGTTGTGAAATGTCCTAGGTCCAGTCTGGAAGCACTCATTCTAGATGGTTCTAGATCAAACCAAACTAAAGAGTGTGAGTTGAAATGACTAGCAGCCACTAACAGACTTTTATGGAAATATTGTACTGTCTACATTGCATGGAAACTTAGGCTATGGCATTGTAAGTTACAGTGATTTAAAGTATTTTTTGTAGTATCAGAGTATGAGTTTCACATATTCACAAATTAATGAGAGGATGTAAGTTTTGCCAATATGGGTTTGTAAGATTTTGGGCCTCCTCCATTTTGTAGGTTTAGTAATGGTAAAGTTGGGGAGGTGTGCTGTGAATTCTGAGTGACTGTTTGAGAAAAACTGAGTTTGGAGCATTGCTTGGCTAGTACTTTGGGTGAGAGTGTTTCACTTTTCTTCTTCCTGTACCTGAATATTTTCAGCCCTGGTAATTTTTACTTGTCGTTTTTCTGTGGTCTGGAGGTTTGGACATTTAGCAACTCCTGTGATCTGGCACAGAATTAAGATTAGACAATATCAGAGGCACTTCAGAGGTCTTGGAGAGTTGCTCACTCCTATGATACGGTTCAGTTTTAAGATCTGGCAACCTTAGAGACACCTCAGAGGTCTTCCAGAGTTGGCAACTCCTGTGGTCTGACTCACTTCTATGTTTTGGCAACCTTGGGGGACACTCTCCAGAAGGTCTATAATGCTGGTTCTGTGACTGTGGTAGAATTCTGAAACATACTCATGAAGAAAAATATCACATTGCTTAGATGCTTATTCTTCCAAAGGATAAAATTCCCATAGATACAATGATGTACCGTATATTCAGGCATATAAGATGATTGGGTGTATAAGACGACCCCCAACTTTCCAGTTAAAATATAGAGTTTGGGATATATTCGCCATATGAGAAGATGACACCCGGCCTATAAGACGACCCCCGACTTTTGAGAAGATTTTCCTGGGT
>MTQE01003428.1:6492462-6507050 GCA_014337955.1 Aspidoscelis marmoratus
AAAAAAAAAAGTGTATGGCTCACTGAATGTGCTTTGTATATGCATGTTATGCCAGTGTAAATAGTATTAAGTTTCGCCTCCTTAGGACTCCATTTCTCAAACTAAGCCAAAGATAGAAATAAGCCTTTTTCCATACATCTTCTGGTAAGCATTTTGCTCTTCCACGTGAGAGAGTCAGTCTCTCAGTCTCTGTATTAAATCTGCTGCTCATTCAACAGAGTAAAGTGAAACTTGGCACTGAGGGCAGACAAAGGAGGAGGAATAGGATTTGTTCATGGTTTGCCTACCATATTAGGAGATGGATAGGAGAGATCTCAATTCTTCTAGATAGGCTGGACAATCATTCTGATGGGGGAGTGGATATTTCCTTGTAGCTTAACTTGTTTGCTGGAACCATCTTAGCTATTTGCCCTACTAGCTTTTTTTTTTTATGCACCTGCTCCATGATTATATAGAGCCCCATTAAAAATAGTATTTTTCAGCAGCATTTTGGTCTGGGTTTGTTAATTTTTCCTACTGCTTAATTTATCTGTGAGTAACCATTTGCTAACTGTTGTGAGGAGGCAGAAGTTGGTAGTGTCATTAAATTACAAGTCAGATGTGAATTCAAAGTGTCTTGATATTTGTAGAGCGAAATGGCACAAGAGAGAGTTTTATGGGTAATGGAAAATGTATTTGATATTCCAGGCTGGAGAGACAAGCAGGATACCTCTAAAGGCCATTTACAAGGATGTGAGAGCAGGTGAAGGTTTTGCCTTGTCTTCTGCTTGAGATGCCTATAAGCAATTGGTGGGCCACTGTGTGAGATAGAATGCTGGACTAGATGGGCTGTGGCCCTGTCCACTAGGGCTTCTCTTATATTCTTATGATGCAGGGCCAGCAGCATGGTACTGAGCATTTCATCTTGTCCATAGTGGATACATCTTTATGTTATGTTTCAGCTTATTTCTGTGTCACTGCCAGCTACTTTGTTGCTAGCCGTGAAAACTGTTACTGCCTTATGATGTTGGAATTATATTTAACCCAAACTCTGGAGCAAAATCATCTAAAGAAAGACTTCCCTGTTCAGTCACTAAATGATAGATATAAGCACATATAAAAATATAAGAAACCGCCTGCTGAATGAGACCTGTGGCCCATATGATCCAGCAACCTGTTGTTATGGTGATAGCTAAGTATACCCTTTGCCCTATTCTTAGATTTCGCAGTGGCTAGTCCCCAGAGGCATACTGCCTCCCATCTAGTTTTGTGTGCATTTCACTGTACTGATAACTGTTTGTTATTTCTCTGGACATCTAAATATTTCAGTCTTCAGCTCTCTGCACAGTTTCTGAAACTCTTGTTGCTGTGTCTTTGTCGGTCACAAACCAGACAAATTTCATTACTAGTGTAAGGACTGAATGACAGACTCGGGAATAGCTGTGCCACAAACCACTGTTGCTAGCTGAGATTTATATAGATGGCAGACTGTATTTAAGAAGGCAATTGCAAGTTCAGGGCTTCATTACTGAATAAGATCTGATAAGATAGGCCCAGTCAAACAGAGACCTAGTAGTGGGGAGGATGTCCTTTAAACCTGAACATCAAGTATGAGGGATTCAAATTTAGCTATTTGTTCATTTTATTTGGCATTTGACAGTTTTCTGATCTTATGTTTATAGGAAAGATATATTGTTAAAAATGTTTTCTTCTTCAGTATGCCAAATATCAACCTTTGCCTCTGATGTGCAAAGTGTGTGTACACATGTACATAGGCTAAGGTATCAGAGCTCTCAGACTGTTGAAGTTATTTTCTTCTGATGTGATAACTCTTTGTAATGGCTATTTATACAATATTATGCAGTCATAATATAAATCTTCAATATATTCTACCATTGGAATGATCAAATACTTCATATATGATTGGAGATTCCTAATGTCAGCAAATCAAGAGACAGCTATGAGTGAAGAGAACTTGATGGCTTTATGCTGCTGTTTTCTAGAAGCTCTTCAGTGTAAGAATTTAAAAGTACAAAACTCTCATTCCATACCTTCAATAGTCTTGTGCCACAAGGTCTCAATTCTATGTTATTGAAAGTTGTGGCATGTAGTGGGGTTCTAGTGTCAAGGAATTTCTAAATGTAAAAGTAGTTATAGATAATTGCATATGATTTGCATTTGAAAAATCATTTTAAGAAGTTTTATGCGTACACAAATGATTTCCCTTTAAAGGGGAAATGATGTTCATTGTGATACAGTGGCTTGAATGTTAGTCTCCTGAGAGACAAGGATCCAGTCATGTCTCAAACCACCCCCAGTCATGAACTAAGTGACTGTTTCTCACCTTAAGTTATATCACAGATTGTTTTGAGGATGAAAGAGAATGGAGAATAACAGTCACTGGTTTTGGATAAGGAAATGGGAAATTAAAACAAAACAATGTAAAAGGTACTACCCCTTGTCATGACCCAGGGGGAAGGTAGGTCCAGTTAAGGAGTTTAGGTTGTATTAGGATAGTGGTAGAGAGAAGCTGAAAGGGGGCATGACCTTCAGAATCCAAGAAGGAGGGGTTAGCTGGCTCGGGGGCAGCCAATGAGGGAGTGTTGACAGAGGAGCAGGCCCTTTTGAAAAGTTTGTGTCATTAGAGCATAACGGTTCTTGATCTTATGTCTCACTGGGGAGGGAATAGGATAAGGATTGGGTCCGAAGTTTGCCTATGAAGAAAGATAGGAGGGGGATCCTGAATAGTTCTGTTGACTGAAGTGCTCAAAGTGCTGAGACTGTAAAGTTAACCATGTTGTAACAATAAAGCAAAGGTGTGTGTGTGTGTGTGTGCTAGCCCCAGCCGTGACACTACACCCCTTGTCTTGTGATATCCTTAAAATACTAAAAATATTAAAACAGTACTGCAGACTTAGAGTACAGTGCTAGACTACTGATAAAGGAGAGGCATCTAGTGAATAGAGGATGAGATGTTCTCTTGTGGTCAAATGATATATCATGGTGGTATTTGTCATTACTTGGAAGGGGGAGGCCATTTCAATGTAGTGGGGCCATCATTATGAAGGTGCTTTTCTATTTTGCCACTTCACAAGTGATATAGAAGGTTAACACTGCCAGAAGGGCCTCTTTTGCTGATTTCATCTCTGCACAGAAAATTTTAGATATGGCAGAGTGTACTTTTTAGTTTATTTGGGATCCAAGTTTCTTAGGGTTTTATACCTTTTATATTGATATCCAGCCAGTTTAGCTCTTTCAAGACAAATATATGTGCCTTTAGCAAGAAGTATCCGTCAACAGCCTTGCTGCTGCTTTCTGTACACAATTTCTTTTTTAATTGGAATTTGCAACAGTACAGTAAAAAAAATCAATCATTATGAATCAAAAGTTTAACAATACAGATTGAACAATCATTTGCATACACAAAAAAACCAATTCAACCCAAAATATCACTGATGATGTAATTACAGTACTAAAAGAATTTCTTATCTATTTTCAGAAGCAGCACCAGATAAAATATGTTGTAGATATTTAGTCTAAACCTTTCAGAATACTGATCTCTGTGTGCAAGTCCTTTCTACCTAGGATAGCCAGGATTGTCTGATTTAATACTGAGGGGAAAGAAGCTCACTCTTAACACCTCCCCGTGATATTTCCCAATGTTTTATGATATATGTTAAAGAACATTGATGCTAAAATCAATCACTGAATAGCTCCACAGAATTACTATCTACTCTGAAGTCTGTCAATTTAAAGAATGTATATGTAAGTGTCTCACAAATGTCAGAGACAGAGTATCCGGGGGGTGGGGAAATAGACACCATCACAGAGAGTGCCTGACTACAGATGACTGCAAGATGACACTCAGCAATTTGTGGTTCTTTGATAACACATCAAAGAACCATCTGTAATTAACTGTCTTTTAAGTCAAACTTTGTTTTCCAGATGTTATTGAAGTACATCCTCTTACGGACATAGATTGTAAGACTAGTGTTATAGAATTGTAAGCTATTGTGATGTCCTACCTCCAACTTGCAATCCCTGTTACTGCTCTCCCACGATATTATGAAAAGTCAAAGAGAACTCAAGGAAAACCTGCTACACTGATCCTCTCCTGATAGAGGTTATCATCATTTATCAGTCTCAGAAGCAAAAGTAAATTCAGTGAGCACAGTGAATCCGTGGCAAGCTTTAGGTTCCTGCAGTAATAGTATTCAGGGAAGTCAAGCTATGACTCTTGCAGCAGTAGTGTTCAAGGAGGCCTCCAGGGCGTCAGTTAAGGGAGGAAGCCTCTCTCCTTCCCTTAGATTTAGGATCTTATGTTGCTGACATGGCTTGACGGGGGGGGGGGGGGGGGGGGGGGGGGGGGGGGTCATAGCTGTTAATTCCAAAAGAAACAACAGTGAGGAAGCAAATCCTGTCATTTGCAACAATCACATTTTTGGGGAAAGTCACCAGAATATCGGGGAAAGGTTCCTCCTTAATTAATTACATAGGTGATCCTGAATTGCAGTCCAATATCTACTTACATTCTATAGGAATAACAAGATTTAGTTTTGAACAGATGTACTAAGAATACATCCACACAGAGTTAAAATGTCTGGCATGGCTTCCTGACATGGCTTGCCTTTCCTGCAGTGTAGGAACTGGCTTTAAATCAGTGGTTCTCAACCTTCCTAATGCTGCGACCCCTTAATAGAGTTCCTCATGTTGTGGAGACCCCCAACCACTGGGGCGGAGCAGCTGGGAGGTGAGAAGGAAGGGCGGTGGGAGACTCGTCGTGACCCCTCTGAAAGGGTAGTTCGACCCCCAGAGAGGTCCCGACCAGGTTGAGAACCACTGCTTTAAATGGTACTCTCCAGCAAAAAAGCTTGATTGTAGCAATTGTCAAATCTACAGAAGCTGCACCAAAACTTAGCTCTGCTTGCACCTTCTTCCCAAGAGATAGATCTGTTTGTACAAGTTTCCATGCAGTCATGAGTTGAATTTTTAAGCACAGCAATTTACAACAATTGCAGTACTTGACATAAGACAGGGTTAACTTTTTAGAATCTTAACATAAGGAATCTACATTGAATTACAGAACAATTGTTAACCTTCAACCAACCACTAAAAATAAAAGAGGGACAAGTACCAGTCTCTTACACATTTCTTTGCTGGTGGGCTGAAATACAGTAAAGAGTGCTAATAAATAGCCATCATTTAAGACTACCAGCTATAACCTGGTTTTGGCATAAAATGATCCCTTCTGTTTCTTGTATTGATTGATTTTTACACTGCTCTATATTGCAGTCTTAGAGCAGTTCACAAAAATATAAAAGGTAAAATAAAACAATTAAAATATAATAAAACCATAAGCATATCATCCCCGAAACAGAAATTGAATGACCACAAATGGAAAACTGGGCTCTGTAATCTAAGACTTACTTTTTGCATATTGAATCTGATTTTGAAGGAACATTTTCTTAGTGATAATGAAAGTCTAGATAACTAAATAGCATATAGAAGACTGTGGGTATTTTACTCCCTGCTGATCTGAATTTGGTACATGTTTTATTTTCCAATGATGGCATTATGTAGAAATGGAGTACTTAGAGTTACCATTTAAGTCATGCTTATTAAAAGTGTTGTGCAAAGTTTAGACATCTGCTAACTGTTGGCATCTAAACTCACATGAAGCAACCTCAAAGAAGCTGCCTTACTGTAATATTTGGCATGGTAACAGTAAAGATCCTCCTCATCAGACTTGAATTACTTTTTGAATAATATAATACATTCCTATATAACTGGAAATGTCTAAGGTGAAGATACAGATCCATAACCCTGTCATGAAAATCTGAAAATCAAAGGATTGCTCTTTTTTTATTCTTGAAATTGCATTTTTTTTATTGGTGGATAGAATAATCTGTCAACTTTTTTATTTTATCTTAAAAGCACAGCAAATTAGGCCCTGAGCTTCTTGATTTCATTTAATTAAACCATCTTGACAATGTTTGTCATATCTTGACGTTGTCTACAGAGCTGTATTGTCTGTGGGATTTGTGATAATAAAATGCAGCTGCTCAGATCTTGAAGAATAGGTTTGTAAAACTAAGACAGAGACTAAAAGTTCCAAAGTCTAGTAATACTAGAGAACTTCAGAGTATTTGGTAATTGGAACCATCTGCTAATCAGATATAGCTACCAGCTGGAATTAGAAACCATTTTTTTGATTAAGCATATTGGGTTTTATTATGAATACCATGAGCCCTTCAACTGTGTAATGGAACTAACATTCAACAGCTTGTTTTTTTAAATAGTATATTTTAATAAAAATGGTGTGTGTGTGTGTGTGTGTTAAACCCATTGATAAAGCATACCTTATGTATGCCTTGTTATTCAAAGACAGCTTTTATAGTTGGCAATTAATCATGTGACTGGCACTGGATAGTTTATTACCACAAAAATGTTAAATTTAAAATACCATGAGAAATTCATCTTGCATCATGGCACATTGATTTTCCAATCCTCTTTTAGATCTCCTATAAGTGGGAACACACCTTATATGAAACATTATGTTTAAAGAAGAATAAAGAACAAGTAGTATAGTAACTTTACAAAACCAAGTCTTATGTAATATGTAGTATTATGTTTATGATTAAAGGGTGCATTCAGTACTTTATACCATTAAAAAGAACAATGCAGTATAAGCTGCAGCTTGTAATCCTTTCTTCAACTAAAATAGTAAAGTTTTGTGAGGATTTAATGATAGGTTGTGCTGACAGATTCTGAATATTGATGACCTATTAAAATGCACCTTCTTGTTCATTCATGTATATTTCAGTTCTGCTTGTTTTTATCTTCTGAGTAACTGACATGCATGGACTGTAAATTAGTCCTAAGTAAAATTGCCTAAAAGAAGATAATTCAAGGTCTCTGTGATTATAATGATTATACATCTTTGTGTACACAAGAGGGTACTGTAGAAAAACAGCCACAGATTTCATTCACTAAGAAGGTATATTCAAGCAGTGTTTGGACTTGTGGTTGACTTAAATCAAACAGATCTATTTTGGAAAGTTAATTTAAATTATAGACAAAATTTACTACAAAAAATCGTGGGAACTAGAAAAATACACCCTAGCTACAACTATTGTTCTATAACATTGAAAACTACTGTTATGTTAGAGTTAATTTAACTCACTCAACCTTCCCTTGGATGGCATTTTACAATAGACAGAAGTGTGTTAGGAGGGAAGACCATTCGGATTCTGTAATTAAAAAGCCTAAGTCCTGCTCCCATGAAATCTTTAGACCTACTAATAATTTAGACTGTATTTTTCAACTGTTTTATAAAGGTGAACTACAAAGCCTTGAACTTTAAAATCTTTAATATGAAGATTCTGTTCAAATTCATTCAGATTTCTTTTTGCACTTTTTAAAATTATTATTTTTACATGGACATCCTGAATGAAGTGAAAGAGAGCACACAGTTAGCCAGTTTCTGTTAGTGGTTTGTAGAACATTAGCTAGTTCCTCTTTTACATTTTAGGGTTCTGCTTTGTTTATAAAAATCCAGAAGTATGCCATCACTTCCAGGCCTTTGGGGTCGTGTTTAGGATATGACATTTCATGTCCTTAATGGTACAGTGTAGATTTTGAAGCATTTTGAGTCCTGATACTAATGCTTGGGTAGGTCTGTATGGGGGAAGGCCTTCTTTAGATATTTGGAGCTCAAGTCATTTAGGATTTAAAAGCAAGAGTTAAAACTTTGAGTTGGACTTGAAATTGGCAGCAGTATTTGGCTTCATGTGAATCCAGCTAACAGGGCCCTTCAGTGCCTTGCTGCTGCATTTGATACTAAGTACAGCTTCTGAACCATTCTCAAGGACAAATCCACACCGACTGTATTACAATCGTTCACTCTATCAGTTACCAAAGCATGAGTTTCCATAATCTTATCACAACACTTTTTCCACCACAGCATAGAAAGTCTGCTACTGTAATTCTGTTAACAGATGGACCAGCAACACCCCCCGCCACCCCTGGTAGCAAAGACCAAATGCAACCTGCTGAAAGGAAGCATTGGCCTCCTTGTTTTTGTGCACCAAATCATCGGTTCCAAAGATTGAGTGCTAGCCCACAAATATTATGATAGTAATTTGTAACAGAAAGCAAATTTAATTCTGATACAAAATCTTCAGTAGCCTTGTCTTTGAACTTAGCCAGTTGGAATGAAGCAGAAGTTCTGGAAAGTTTCCTGTTTGTTTATAAAAGCATGTAAATATTTTATCCTCCCCTTTCCTTCTTTTTGGGGTCAAGCCCTGGGTATGATAAAAGCAACTGAAGCCAGTTCTCTTTTGGCAATGAAAAGTTCAGCTGTTCATGCTCTGGTTTTGTCTCTCAAAATTACACTGTGATAAAAGCCTTCTTGAAGGAAGATGGATTTAATGACTTTCATGCCATCTGTAGATTATTTTACAGTTTAAAATCAGGATTCTAATATTTCATAATCCTTAACATTTTGACAATGAAATGGAATACTTTTCTTGGTTCTTCATGATTGTGATCCACTTTCATAGAAAAAAAAATCTAACACTGTTCCTTTTATGAAAACAGAAATGGAGTGTAACAATGCATATTTGTGCTTTTTGTTACCACGGGGCTTATTAGGTCAGCAAACTTCGTTTGGTGAAATTCTCACTGGGCTTCTTTTTGACTACGGTAGTGGTTTTAAGCTGTATTTTTTTTGGAGGAGGAGTGTCATTTTGGCAAAATGCCTCGGACAATATAAAACATATTGAATATTTAAGAATTTATTGTAGAGGAGGGCATGGTTCCCTGGGATAGAAAGAAAGATAGATCTTCCATATCATGTGAATTGGGACAGAAAAAATAAACCAAGCTCAGCATTAGGATAAATGCTCCCCAAAGCGATTTCCTTTGCTTCTGGGACACCCAGCAAAAAACTAGGCTCATTCAGTAGAATTATGGGCCAGATGTACATTATTATCTGTGAACATTATTGAAAGAACCATGCATATTGCTAGGTCACTATGACTGATAGCAATCTTCTTTAAAAATGTCTGTTGGATATTGAGAAACTCAAAATATATTGTAGGTATCACAGAATGGCCATAATAAGATATCCTGAGTCTAAAAGGGGAGGGGAGAGTGCAGAAAATCAGGAAGTTATATTGTTACAGAAACCATCCTTACTTTCACCAAAAAACAACCCTGTGTAAGAGTCGTGCAAAACTGTGTCTTCCGTGCCTCTGGAAAATATCCCAGATAGTAGAACACAGCTGACAGATGCCGCTTCTGTACTCTCATAGTGGGAAGAATAGTGTAGAAACAGATCATAAATAATTTTTTGCCTAACCTAGTTTTCAGTTTCTCTGCTATTTCTTTTCCTGAGTTCAAAATGAGAGGAATGGATGTCTGTTCTGTGTTTCCAAAATTATCATTCAAATGGAAGGATGGAAGATTGTACTTGGAAAACTGCAGACTTTTGGTGTAGCATCTTGGAGGTCATTTTCCTCCACCTTCAGGGTTCTTGGAGCTAAGAACTAAGCACAGGAGAAGATCTAAATTCCCTGAAGGACTCAGAACAGTTGTACAGATAGGGTTAATCCTTTTTCACCTTCCTGATATGACCAAGGTAGATGGCATTCCAAATTTGTAGAAGTCACCTGCACCATCTTCTTCCCAGATCCTTCCTGTACAATCTGACTTCATGCATCTCTTTGAGTAATGGGAGAAGTAGTGGAATTGAAAGGCTTTCCCCACTGTGATTTGGCCTACGAAAACAATGGTGATAAAGAGCAGCTACAGCTGCATGAGAGACCTAGTATGGGGGATTGGCAAGCTACTGCACTACACGGTGTACATATTCAGCCTCAACTTACTGCTGTCCATAATTAGCCTTCCATTTCATCAGCCCTACTGGAATTTCAGGACTTGATGCATTCTAACCCAAGGTCACAGGTGATTTCCTCTCTCCTGGAGAAGATGAATTTGCCGCAGCCTTACAGTGCCACCATTCATGATCAGCATGTTTCACCATATTGCATGCTCTTAACGTCTGCCAACTGCAGCAGTTCTGCTAACTGCCTCTCGGTGTTGGGAACCTCCACCAGCCCAGTGGTCAGTTTTCAGTCAAAAAACCTTGCAGCAGGTGGCGGTTAAAAGAAAAAGAAAAAAGCAAAGTTGGAGGATGTAGTATTAGATAGTAGCTGTGTTTCTTCCCACCCAGGTAACTGGTCTTCAGTATATCCCTTTCTGTGGAGTTACTCTGACTCCTTTGGGGCATGAAGTGTTGTTACATGACGTTTCATTTATCATGCCAGACATCAAAGCCAGTTGATCCCACGTACTTGGCTACTATTAATATTTTCATATCATACAGTCTCATCATACTTTGGCATCCTGAGGTCTATGCTCCTCAAGGAACTCAAGACAAGATGGTGGAAGTGCCTTTTATAAGTTTAAAATGCCCTTAAAAGTTTTCGTGCATTGGGTTCTGAGTCTGACATCACATAAACAACAAGGTTCCTTTCTGCACTCGGCCTTATTATATACTGGAATAGGGACCTACCACTGGCCTCCTAGTGCAGATTACAGCAGGTTCCAGGAGGGGCCTGCCATAGTCTGCACCAGCCATGCAGATAGCAGGTCCCTATTCTAAGTTACCACTTTGATCACATTTTAACAGAGTAGTATTGATCTTGTAGAAATTTATTGAATGTGAGTTTCTAAAGATGTACCTTTTCCAAAGAAAAGGAATAAATTATTTTCTTTCTCCTAATCGTATAGCCGTTTGTGCTAAATAAATAATTGATGGCAACAGCTTGAGAATCTCAGTTAAATTATAGTTGGAGCCGCAGTGACATTCGAAGAAAACTGTACATTTACTTACTTTACCTTTCCTGAAAACCTTTGAGAAGCCCCAATTGGACTGCGGAAACTAAGATGACTTGCTACTGTGTATCTGGTAGCTGGTCCTTGTCGCTAGAAAAAATCTGTCTCTTGGGTTGTTATGAAACAATTTAGAAAAAAAAGTAAAAAGAATTTCCAGAATTGGCAATATACCATTCTTGGGCATTTTGTAACAAGCAACCCTGCCTTTAGCTAAAGTTCACAGAAAGATCTCATAATATTAATTCCTTGCATTAATTCCTTAGAAACTGGAGTGCTGGAAAAGTTTTTGTTGAAAAGAAAATATACACATACTCATATATACCATAGCTATCTTGCATAAACAGAGTAAGCTAAAACCCTGTACCCTCTAAAAGCAAACAAGTGGGAGTCTCTTTCTCAGAGAAAGATACATTTTGAAATACTGGAGGAAAGGGGGGTTGTACCCTTTGAATTGACAGCTTGGCTTTAAAATCTATTCTTGTACGTTGTCCCCTGCTTCTCTTATGTCCCCTTCTTGAGACGCCTTCATTGTTCTAGAATTTAAAGATTGGTAAATCTTAAAATAAAATGGATTATCACCGTAAATTTGGTCTAGCTAGCATGAAAAGCTGTCACTGTGAAAGGAATTAACACTGAAGCATATAGTGTATTAGCATACATTCAGTGTAATTCTGTAGTTTGGTTTGATTTTGTGGTTTTCTGTCAAGGGAAATGAAAATAAAAGGATCTTTTTGACCCTAAATGTAAACTGCATGAGTCATGTTCCTGTACTGAAGCAGCTTACTGAAAAGTCACTCATACAAGGTCATCCAGAACAGAACACATAGTCCCTTGTAAAAACAACAGCAACAACAGCTTTTTAAAGAAATGTCTGTAAAATGCTGTAGATTTAAGCTTTAAATATTAAATAAGATGGTGCTAGAAATTATTATTGACTTAGATATTAAATCTAAGCTATATTATCTGCCTTTTAACTCATAAGGAAACCTTTTGCAAGCAATATCTGAACGTCAAGTTCCAGCAGTTAAAATGGAGGGAAATGGCCTGTCTTGAACAGGCAGAAGGTCTAGGATCGGTTGTTACAGAACTGTAAAAGTAATTGGAATTCATATCAAACTTAATGCTGCTACAAAAACTCTTCTAAGCTAAAAGGGAATCTGGGAGTTACCATGGTTGACATAGGTCTTTAAGCCTTAGGTTAGGTTTCACAGTTTGTGTTTCATAAGTGAAACTCGGGAAAAAGGTTGGAAGGAGGTTAGAACACCAAAAATGTCTTTAAAAAGTAATTACTAAAATGAACTAGAAATAGCAACTGGGATGGATGGATGGATGGATGGATGGATGGATGGATGGATGGATGGATGGATGGATGGATGGATGGATGGATGGATGGATGGATGGATGGATGGATGGTGTCGTGGACGCAACAAACATGGGTTTGTGCAACCTTTAGAGTACAGTAGACAACAGAACGGCCTGGTGTGCTATGATCCATGGAGTCATGAAGATTTGAACACAACTTAACTACTGAAGAACAAGAAGAAGAAATAGTAACAATGCAAATATAATTGTGGCAGTAAAAATAAATCTGTTTGCAACAAATGACAATAACTAGCTATACTACTGTATACCATTCTTCCAACAAATGTGAAATTCTAAGGAAGAGGGAGTAAGCAATTAAAAAAAGGAAGGGAAAAGATGTTGCTTTCCATGATGTAAGTTTAAAAGAGAAGGGAGTTGAAACTCAAACTCAAATAGAGAATTCCTTCCTTCTAGTTTTGAGTAAGCACTCGCTAATCTAGTAAATCCAGAATCAACATGAATTTTCCTGACTTTTCCTTTGGCAACCAACTGACCAGTAACCCTTTTCTCTCCTGACCCAAAAATCTGCTTGACTGTGATGGAAATGAACCAACTGAAATATGTCTACCTGCTTATTCTTAAAACTTAGGCTTTGGGGGTGTTTCCGTGTTATTGCACAGAGGGGAGTAGGGGGGTATGCAAACCTAGGGGATTATAGCTGTTCTGAAGGCTTCTGTCTTGAAGGGATGATGCAGAGGGTTGTTACATAGTTTAAAGAAATAGGTAAAGCTGCTTGAATCAAGGATTCATTGCTTGCAGTTTCATCACAGGACTTTGGGGGGGGGGGTCACATCCAACCACCTGTTTTTATACCAAAGCAGGCAAGCTGAAGTTCTACTGTGATATCCTTATATTAAAATATATAAGTTCCTGGTCATCATAGTTTCCATAATTTTACAGGTTATTGCTCAGTGCAAGTCCCTGTGCTCTAAGTCTCTCCTCAAAAAGTAACCAGCAGTTAGGGCTGGTTTCCAGTGAGGTTTGGCTAGATGGCTACAGAGGCCAGGGTCTCTTTATGCCAGTCCAGGACTTTAAAGATTTTTTTCTCCATTGTGTCCTCAAGTTGCCGTCCAGCAGAGCTCTTTAGAATAGTAAATGGCCTTATACAACTGAGCTCAAAGAAGCATGAGCCAGGGCCAAGCAACATCTGCTGTGACAAATTTGCGAAGCACTTTGCGGACAAAGTCACTCAGATTCATAGGGGATTGGATGTCACAATTGGGCATAGTCCTAATGAGAGGTCCAGAGGAACTGTCTGGTCCAGTTTGCTTGGATCAGTACAATTTATTGCGGCCTGAGGATGTGGACAAGCTACTTGTGGCCGACAATGTGTTCTCTGGATCCCTGCCCTTCCTGGCTGATAAAAACTAGCTGGCAAGGTATGACCGGGTGGATCCAGGGAGTAGTGAATGCCTCTCTGAAGGATGGGGTGGTAGTTCTGAAACAGGCTGTGGTGTGTCCCCTCCTGAAGAGAGCCTTCCTGGATCCAGAAGATCTGAACAACTATCGCCCGGTGGCTAACATACCTTTTCTGGGCATGGTTCTAGAGAGGGCTGTCGTGTTTGGAAGAAGCTGATTATCTAGACCCATTTCAGTCTGGCTTCAGACCCGGTCGTGGCACAGAAACCGTCTTGGTCGCTCTGGTTGATGACCTCTGGGAGAGAGACAAGGGGAATGACACCCTATTGGTTCTCGTGGACCTCTCAGCGGCTTTTGATACCATTGACCATGGTATCCTTCTGGAAAGGCTATGGAGTTTAGGGGTTGGAGGCCATGTTTGGCACTGGTTCCGCTCTGATCTCCAAAGCCGATCTCAGAGAGTGGCTGTGGGAGATATGTTTTCAACACCCTGGGAACTTACTTTTGGGGTTCCTCAGGACCCATCTCTGATGCTTTTTAACATCTACATGAAGCCGCTGGGAGAGGTCATCAGGAGATTTGGAGTGAGGTGTCATCAGTATGCAGATGATACCCAGCTCTATTTCTCTGTACCATCTGAATCAGGAGAGGCAGTTTAAGTGCTTGACAGGTGTCAGGAGGTAGTAATGGGCTGGATGAGCCCAATAAATTGAAGCTGAATCCAGACAAGACAGAGGTGCTGTGTGTCACAGGGTCTCGGGTCTCTGTAGTTGGGAGATACCCTGTCCTCGATGAGTTTGCTATGCCGTGGAAGGGACAGGTGCATAATTTGGGGGTACTTTTGGATTCCATGCTAATACTTGAAGCTCACGTGGAGGCCATGGCCAGGAGTGCCTACTCCCATCTATGGCTGGTGCGTCAGCTGAAGCCTTTTCTGGGTAGAGATGACCTGGCCACAGTTATCCATGCTCTGGTAACCTCTAGATTGG
>MTQE01003428.1:6507206-6519230 GCA_014337955.1 Aspidoscelis marmoratus
GGGCTGCCCTTGAAGACGGTCCGGAAGTTGCAGCTAGTGCAAATTGCAGCTGCCAGAGTGCTGACTGAAACAGCTAGCCAGACACACATCACACCGGTTTGAAGAGAATTGCATTGGCTGCCAATTCACTACCAGGCCCATTTCAAGGTGTTAACTCTAACTTATAAGGCCCTGAATGACTTGGGCCCCAAATATCTAAAGGAACGCCTTCTCCCATACCAACCTGCCCATGCCATAAGATCCAGCAATGAGGCCCTCCTGGTCATCCCACCACCTTCGGTAGTGAGGCTGATGGGCACCCGGGAAAGAGCCTTTCTGCGGTGGCCCCCAGATTGTAGAATGGTCTCTTCCTTGAGGTATGCCATGCCCCTTCCTTGTATTTATTTAGAAAGGCAGTAAAGACATACCTCTTTGCCTTGGCCTTTGGCTGAGGTTGATTTATTCTCCCTCCCAGTTAGAGTTACAGTCACTATTAATGCACTAGGGAGTGCACGGTTTTAAATTTGTTTTAATCCGTATCTTTTTTTTAATTTGTATCCTGTTTTTAATCTGTTGTTTAATCCGCTATTACCCACCCAGAGACCTTCGGGTATGGGACAAGATAGAAATGTAATAAATAAATAAATTGTTCTATACAATTTACTTCAGCTTCAATAAGGTACTTAATGATTTTCAGGACCACAATCCAAACCCATCTATCCTGCAGGGGTTTGGCTTCTCCAGTGTTCACACTTTCACCAGTTTATCTGCAGTGATGAAGTCAACAAAGTAGTACACACTCCATTCTCTTTTACTTTGGCCATTAGGTTCTTGAATATTTTTCAGCTTTCTTCATCAATTGGAGAATTGTAAAGCTCCACGTTTTTGAGACTCCTGAGGAAGTTACAGCCATCCCTCCACCAATTATCAGCTCACTGACTTTATCCAGCATATTATTTATCAAATAATTTTTGCCTTACACGTTAGCACCTCCAATGATTGCAAGCAATGAGGATTCTTACAGTATCCAGATAGAAAGAAGCCAACTGGCCATCATTTATTATGATCGTGCAGCCTAAAATCCCAACAGGACATTACAGAGCAATGCACAACCAAATGACCAGATTTCCTCCTGCGTTTGGGAAACAACTGTTTGAATTAATGCTAATTAATCCAGTATAATGCTAATGAAGTTCCATTCTGCCCAGTGCAAAGGAAGCCTCTGCATGAAATGGAAGGTGGCCAACAGAAAGAGAACCAAAGATAGCCATGGTCTTGTTCTTAGACTAATTTTAATTACTTACCACTGTGCTGTACTTTGGAACATAGGACTCCTGCTCCTATCTTCCAGACAGCTCCCCTTAGTTCAGCTGACTCCAACTCCCAAGGTTGCTGCATAAAGCGGGGTGGTGGTGGTGGTGTTCAATGGTGCATGGAGCATATTACTGGAGAGGCTTCATTACCATGCTTTACATCTGAAAAACTTCCAAATGGGTTCATACAAAGAAAGCCTTTGCTTTAATTATGCAGTTTCAGTTATACGTTAGGAACTCAATTTCACTGCAGTTTATCAGAGATCGCAGGATTTTGACTGTATAGATTTATTACAGAACAAATTGTGTGCACAACGAAAACATACATGCACCATAAGAGATGTGCAGACAAAAAGACACTCACCAGAATGCATGCACACATACTTTGTATTCACATAGGAACCCAACCACCAACCACAGACCACATCATACAGCAAACGGTGCCGTACAGACTAAACATACACAAACACAGACAGTACAAGTGATTCAATCCACTCCACACGTTCCTCTCAGAGTAATTGGAACTCGCCAAAAGCGTATAAGACCACATTCAGAACTCCCGGGTGCCCAAAACATCTTGCTCATTCTGGTAACAGAAGTGAGAAAATGATTTCTGCATCAGGAAGGTTTGTCTCTGAACTCTGAGTTTTGTTAGAAAAGTGCACTATTAATCCACTTGCATCGAGCAGCCAATCTGCTGTTCAGGTCAGTGTAACTGTCGGATTGGTTGACCAACTCAGTGCAACTCAGTGAAAGTTTTGGTGGAGACCATGCTATAGCAAATAAGTGGAGGTGAGTAAACCAAGGCAGGGTGCAATTTTTCAGTCATGCAAAAGTGAGACTGCGCTATTTATTGGAGACATGGTTTAATACAACTAGGAGACCGGAGACCATAAATACTAGAAAGGTCTGAATGAAAATGTATGTAGTTACTATAAAGATGTGATTGTAGGTCCCCTATGAATGTCAACAAGGAGACCTTTTTTCAGATAAGTGGTACCCTTAACTGAGCATGAGCCTGTTTATAGTATCCATATAAGATGCTAACAACTCATTTTCATAATATTAAGATATCTGCAAACTGGATGTCCTATGTAACTGATATTACTATATGTGTATGTAGTAATATTATGAGCCACGTTTTAAAATATTTTACATTTATTTAAGAAAGTTCAATGAGTTCATTGGCAAAGGTCAAGAGTTCACCCATTTTGTATTCATGGTACAATAAAATGACATTCACAATTGGGAGGTTTCAGTGGCTTCAGCCATATGGATGAAATATCAACACTGATCTTTTAAATATTTACTTTTTAGAACAGTTGCTAATACTGATTTCTTTTGTTTCCCTTTTGCAGCATGAGAGACTTTCCAGGTAAGATCTTAAAATATTTACTGGCCCCTATTTTTGTTACTTTTAGCATGTTGAATGACTGTGAATTGAGAAGCAAAAATCCTAATAGCCTGGCTCAGCACAGTCAGTGGTTTAATAGTGTCATATTTTATAATGTGACCTCTGATGTCTTTCTCAAATTCCAGGTTATATAAACAATAGGTAATAAAAGGAAGCAAATTCTAACATTAAATAATAATTCTTTTGTATTGCATGTGATAAAGTATCTATTGTTTTGTTGCTTGTGACAAGTTTTCTTTTTCATTCTTGTGTGCTTCAAGTTTTTTAAAAAAATTCTTACACACAAATATGACAGCTATAGTTCATGATTTTTTAAACACCAGGTTGGACACAGCAAGTTCAAGCACTGGCAGTAGTGATACCCACAGCGATCGGTCCTCTGGCCGCAGTAGTGCCTACACCAGAAGAGAGAATCGTCTAGCTGCACTCAGCAGCAAAACAGAAGATGACATTAGCAAGGATTATAAAAAGGCAAGTCGCTGAAATTAATATTTTAATACCCTTTCAGTAATTTAATCAATCACAGTTTTGGGCAGGGGATTGTTTGCTTGTTTGTTCTCCCTGATCTCTTGACAGCTTTTATGATTGTTGACCATAGGATCTTTTTGGAGACTGGAGGCACTGCAATGTAATTTTTCCACTCTTATCTCAGAAAATGATACCAAAGAGTTATTATGAGAGGTTTTTGCCTCGGTTCCTGTGAATTAACCTGTGCAGTTCCTCAGGTATCAATCTTATCCCCTGTACATTTAAACATCTCTATGAAACTGCTTTGAGGGGTAATCAAGAGATTTGGAGTGAGTTGGCATTATTGTGCTGATGACAACTCTATTTCTCCATTACATTTTAATCAAGAGAGGCAGTTCAGGTCTTTGATCACTGCCTGGAACAGTGATAGACAGGGTGCAGACCAGTAAGATAGAGGTGATATGTATCAGGGGCTTTTGAGCCTATGAATTAGGGAGACCCTCTTTTTTTAAGTGCTTATAGTAATCTGGACAAAACAGGGATACTCCTGGACTTTCAACTGTCACTGGAAGCTCAGACAGAAATGGTAGCAATGCAGAATGCAACTGCAAAATCACTGATAGGCATTCCTAGCTAGCTACATGTTACACTGGCCTTAAGGGAACTGCACTAGTTAAAAGTCTGCCAGCAAGTCAATTTCAGAGTTGTAACATTTGACTTGCAAAGTCCTAAACAATTTGGATTTCAAATATCTAAAGGAGTGCTTATTCCCATATAGACTTGCCCATCAGATAATATCTGCAGGTGAAACCCTTTTGGTGATGTGGAGGCAGTCCCCAGATTATGGAATTGCTTCATCTTTGAGATAGCTTTATCCCCTTCTCTATACAGTGTCACCTAGTCTTTGGCTGAACAGATCAAATGGGAGGGCAGGGAGTTGTAATTTTAACTAATCTAATTTTAATTGTACCTTTTTTATTTTACTGATTTTATTGTAACATGACATCAGGCAGCAAGATAGAATTATAAATAAATACAGTGCATCCTCCTATAATGCAAAATCTTCTAACTGGAATTCACTATTACCTATTTACAAATTGAGACCATTATTCTTCTAGGATGTTTTTAAGATTCATATAAAGCATTTTGTCGCCAAAAGTCTGGTGTCAGGTGTGAATCCTACTTTCTTCCTGGGCTAGCAGCCATTTTCATACTTGCCTTCTAGCAACAAGAAAGGAGCTCAGCTTGGCTGATTTTTGAAAAATGACTTCTGATTAGGAATTTATCTTTTGGTTGTTGCTTGTGATTGCTTTTGTGTACCATTAAGTGCTTTTGAGTGTGGAATGTGAAGTGGGGCATTAGTGTCTGTGTTTGATTGTTTTGGTGGGCTTTGACTGTGTTTATGTGCATTTGTGCATTTCTGAGTGGTTTTGTTAGTGTACTATAGTGCGTCTGTGCTATAGTTGGTGCTTGAATGATTAGATAACTGAGTACAGAGTGTTTTTGCTGTGTGTCTCAATGTGTGTGCAGCTTTGTCTCTTTATGTGCACATTTTCTTTGCATGTCCAAAAAAGAAAAAGCACTGTTGTTGCTGTTGCAACATTCTTTTATGCTCCGAAACAGCTTTTGGGGAGCTCCAAAGCATATTGGCAACAAGGCAGGAGTATTCTTTTATGTAGCCAAGAGGCTTCCTTAGCAGCTCCATGGAAGACCTCATTTCATGTGGCCCTAGGGCTCTCAAACGACCCCATTCTACCAACACCCCCTGTAGTACTTATGTGGTGAAGGTTTTATCTGGACTGGCATCTGTGTAGCAAGGGGTTCAGTCATGACATTTGTGTATTCTGGCATTGATGTTCTCTTAGGGATCTATGCTCTGCCCCTTTGAATGCAACTTCCTCTCCTCCATTAACTTGCATTGGGAATCCCTCCCCGTCCATGCGACAATTTCCCCTAAGTCCTGAATTTACATTGAAATCGTTCTTCTAACTTGATTTCCTATAAAGTAATGATTTGTTGGAATGGAACCCTAGTGTTATAGGAGGATGTATTGTAAATAAAACTTTTGCGTAATTCACTTGAGGAATAAGTATTAAGAGCATGAATGTTCTATACTTTCTTGGATGTCACTGAGAAAGCTGAAAGGAAAAAAGTTTCTGTCTGTGACAAAATATCCTTTAATATTAATTTTTTTTACTAACTGAATTTTTACTGATTGACTTCAGTCTCAGCACTGTTTATAATTTTAGATTAAACTTTATTAATAGGGCCATGGCTTTATAGCTTTGTGAAATCCTTTTACATGGAACTGTAAAGACTTTTATAATGCAAGTTTGGTCTTGTAAAAATGTTCAAAGAACACAATTTCCAAAATAATATTAACCAGTTTGTGGTTAGGCCCAGGCTGCAGTCTCCACACACACCCCAAAAATTGAAAGTACACCATTTTTGCTCTTCTATCTTCCATCTTTCCTCCTCTATTTTGTACAACCCTCTAACTATTTATGTATATTTATATCTAAAATACTAACTTTAATTGATTTATTAAAAAAATTCTGAAGCAGTCCTACAATAAAAAACTAAAAGCAATTAATAGAAAAATCTCTCCCCCATCATAGTAAGGTTTCTTCTTTCTTTTTTCTTTTTTTGCATTTAGAATGTCTACCCTTACTGTTTATATTTGTTAAGATATAATGGATATTTAATCATATTAACTATTGATATAGCTATGAAATGACAGTAGCGAGTCATTGTACATTAGGTGAATGTTTGCTCTTAGACTGCTTGAGATGCCCATGAACAATTGGTGGCCACTGTGTAGGACAGGATGCTGGAATAGATGGGCTGTGGCCTGATCCAGCAGGGCTCCTCTTATGTTCTTATTACATTACCACTCACTACTTAACTTATGCAGTAGATTAACTTACTTGTATTTTTGCCTCTAGCTTTATGAGAGTGCTCTGTCTGAAAACCAAAAATTGAAATTAAAACTGCAGGATGCCCAGCTGGAACTTGTTGACATCAAGACAAAAATGGATAAAATTGCCCAGGTGAGGAAATGTTGGAAATGAGATACATTGCCAGGAATTCTAAATATACAGCCATTGTGACTTCAAGTTAATCATAACGTAGGAGTAGTAGTATGTGCATTTTTTCTGAAGCATGCCAGCAGTTGGACTAAGTCAGTGGCCTGGCTGCTCTAATACTGCTCTTACTGGACTTCTACTGCAAGACTCGTTTGATAGTATTGCTCTTGCAATACCAGAGTTTTCAGCTTTAGCTTTAGTCTCTAATTTTAGCCCAGATCCCCCTAGTCCTTTCTGGGAAAGTACTGGCCAGTATTATTTGGTGGGCCACTGTGTATGACAGGACGCTGGACTAGATGGGCTGTGGCCTGATCCAGCAGGGCTTCTCTTATGTTCTTATGATTGTGTTTTCTGAACTTATTTTATTTGTAACTATTTTTAAAAAAAGTTTTTTAAAATTTATTCCAAATAATCCAAGAAGGAAAAATACAAGAAATAATATAATCAAGTATATAGTAAATAATATTTACACTAAACAAGTTATGGTTAAAATATAAATATCAATAAATATATACTATTGTCAAAAATTACCAAACACAGTTATAGTAGTCTTGTAATAAACAAAAAGTATTTGTAACAATATTTTTTGATTAAATTAATTGAAGGTTGTTTTTAAACCTTTTGAGTCTATGATTGCAATAGATTCTTGATTGTTTTTAATTGAGGACTAGCTCTGATTGTTAGATAAATAAGGGTAAAAATGTGTATTTCCTTTAGAAATTATTTGGACAGAATTGCTTTTTAATATATCTTTGGATTTTTCATTTTGGTAGCAGAAGCAGGAAAAGACTTCTGACCGTTCAAGTATGCTTGAAGTAGAGAAAAGGGTATGTGTCTTTGCTTGTCTTCATTATGCCATTACCATGGTTTTTAGAATGTTAATTCTGTAATGATTTTCTTCAAGCTCCAAGAATGCTTGTGTAATACCAAACTTCTTATCTATTTGGTCTCTCAAAATAATCAGCATTATTTTGCTAATTTTCAATCATTTCAATTTCCTAGCTAATGATGCAATGGAATTTTTCCGTTTTATCATACCCTAGAAATATGCTTTGTGTTGTCTCGTGGAGGCTACGTATGATTTTTACTGACTGAAATTTTGATTTGAAAACATGTAAGATGAAACATATTTCATTTTCATAACAGATTATGAAGTATATATTAAGATGTGATTGACCATAGTCTAGTTAAATTATATAATGTATAAGTTTTCTTTCCTTTGGTGAAAATTATGGACTTCAACCCTATTTATGCCCATTCAGCATTCACATGGTTATAGCTGAGAGTCTAGCAAATTCTATAAAAGCACAAATTCTCAATTTCTGATTTGTTGGAAATATAAGAAGTAATCAAGAAAAATGATGAGAAGACTGAAGAGTAAGAACTAGTATATATCTGCATATGAATAAGTTTGGTGCGTGCATAATAAAGTCAGAAGTGTGATTCTTGTTGATATAGGACAATTAAAATACATATTTCCCTCAAATCTCATCTAAAAAAAAAGTTTATTGTGAAAATATTTCCTGAACAGGAGAAGCGAGCACTGGAGAGGAAGCTATCTGAAATGGAGGAGGAAATGAAGGTATGAAATGGTCTTCATTTCTTTTCCCTTTTTTGTTGGCAAGGGTTTGATTTTGGATTGCTACATTTCTTTCTTTGTTACTACATAGAAACACTTGCTAAATATTGAAGTTTTTTGCATATATTATGCCCTCCATTATCAGCTACTGGGCAGTTCTACATAACTACATTTATGGACAACCATTTAGATACCACAAGAACATGAAAGTTCAATGATTTAAGAAGGATATCTTCACATACAGAAAACCGGTCAAAACCACAATGAACAGAAGCACTTTTACTGCCTAATTTAAATGAAGTTAGATATAGTTTCACAATAAGGGTACTTTATTGGAAAAAACCCTTTTGGTTCTAATTAATTTCCCTTCTTTAGCAGATAGAATATATAGGAATTCTTCAGAAGTTTAAAATCTCCTAGGGACATTCATGTACCCCAACTCATTTAAGACTTCATAGGTAATATCTAGTCCACTGGTAATAGTCCATAGGTAATGTCTAGTCCACTGCATTTGATCCAGAGACAAATCGGGAAACTGTACAATTGATAAAAATACCGATATTTTCTATCTTGCATATCAGAGACATTCTGCCAGATAAGTTTTGCACTAGTTCGAAGGCATCCTCAAGGTCAACCCAGTGCCAAGTGCATTGGAGTTAAAAGGCAAGTGAGTAAATCCTCATCACTGTAGCCAGATCTGCCTTCTACTGGCAAAGGATGCAGTTAGTACATCATTCAAAGCTGGTCACAGGCGTTCCTGGGAGCTAAAGCTAAGAATTTAAAAAACAAAGCAATAATTGGGCATACCTTTTGAGGACATGCAGTGAACACTCTATGCTAGGCCTTAGTGCATAAATGGTGTGCTTCTTAAAGTCACTTTATAGTAGCTGTTCCTTTTATCAGTACAGAATGAAGTAGCTGTTTGTAAAAGTAAATACATATCCCTCTGTAAGATAATATTTCCACATAAATTGAAATGTAGTCACTTTATGCATGTCTGTTCACTGCAGGCATATAAATATTTCCTGGGTTTCTGTACACAGTACAAATCTAGTTTTGCTATATATTACGAAACACGGAAAGGAATAATGTCGTTGGAATTTTACTGTACTTTGTGTCCAGTGTGTCAGTGATAATGTTTTAAAAGGTGCAGAAGAGTGCCAAAATCTGATTTCTTCTTAGAAGCTTCAGCACCTACCCATGTTCATTAAGTTAAATAGAATTTGTTTTAAAAGACTTCACAGTTTGTATCGCTATACATGTTAAGGTTACAGTAGGCAATTGTACTAGAAAGTGGTTTGGGAGATTTGGCTAAAATCAGGTGTGTAAAATTCCGTTAGTGAAGCTGTGCATTTAACATGGACATTCATGTCTTCTAACCCAAGAATCTGTGATCCACCTTAGGATTGATGCCAGCTACCCAAGACCATCAGGAGCTTCAGAACCACTTCAGAGTCTTCTAAACTGTATTTTTATCTCTCATCTAACAGTTCAAGTTGCCCTTCAGGGAATAGTTTCCTAGTCACATTACTCTGTCTTTCAAAGCAGTGGCCACCCTACTAATCCTAGGTGAATGAATATAATGCTTGATATATCTAGCTTTCCACTTCACCATCCTGTCCTGTCCTATTTTAGCTTTGAGTTGAGTGTCTCATCTCTGACCTTACTCTGATCAGACATCTTGCTGGCAATATGTTTCTGTTTTTCTTCTAAGCCCAATTCTGGAGGTTCCTCACAGATTGCACTTAACGTGCATCCTCCTTTCACAAGTGGCTTTGCTTCTGGCTCCAGCCAGCTTCGCTCCTCCAGTGCTGTAGTGTTACTGTGATGAGCCAGCTAACAAGTTAGTAGGCTTGTCCAGATCCAGGAGACAATAACTGCAGGCAAACAGTGGGGACCTGGAAATGTCCTGGCCTGTCAAATGTTAATTCAAGATCTACTTCCTGCATCAGTCCAGAATCATACTGTGGAGCTTCCTGGACATGCCAGGTCACAACCTTGCTTCCTTAGAATGGTGCTATGTGCTAATTCTTCTTTTACTTTGTGTATGTCTGTGCTTCAGTCCTAATTTTGTGCAACAAAATAATCATCACTTTTCAGCGTCTTTTCTAAAACTTCAGATACTGTATGTCTAACTCCCTTAGTACTATATGTCTCAATTTTTTCAAGAACTCCCCATTCAGATTGTCCACAAAACCAGCTTTTGAAAAAACACAAGACTGATTTTGTCAGCAACCATAATCTCAGATATTTTACAAGTTTTATTAAATTATCTCCAACTATAATATAGTACTGTATGTTTGTAGTCAGTGAGAAGATACTTGAGGCCTCTTCGCACTACAGCTAAGATGCTGTAGAGCGCTTCAGCCCAAATGCGTCTAAGACATTTTTACCATCCACATTGGCAGGTAAAGGACGCATTGCAGACGCTTCCTTTACCTGCCTATGTGCGGATGGTAAAATGTCATAGACGTGTTTGGGCCAAACAGCCATCCTGGGACTCCCACGTCCCTCCCCTGCTGTCTCCCCATTGGCTCCTGTGGAGCCAGGGGTGGGGAGGCCTATTGAGTGTGTACCCTGGGGTCCCGCATGCTCCCCGGGGCCAGATCAGCTTCCTGGGACCAGTAGGACCCCCACCCAACACCCCCCAACCCATCCCGGGGGCGCACGCACATGAACAGGGCTTAACTGTTCAATGCTGTGCAGCAACTGGCAAGAGAAGGCCGGCTGCGCTGTGCGCACGTGTGCGGCGTGTCCTGTGATTGGCCAGGCACCCGCCTGGCTTTGATGGGTGATCAGCACAGGCACGGGTGCCTGGCGAATCAGAGGCCACGCCGCGCACATGTGCACAGCATGGCCGGCCTCATCCCAGTTGTTGCCTGGCACTGAATAGGTAATGTGCGCCCTCCCAGGGGGTGTTGAGGGGGGGTTCCGCTGGCCCTGGGAAGCCGATCTGGCTCTGGGGAGTGTGCAGGACCCCAGGGAAGGCACCCAGCAGGCCTCCCCACCCCTGGCTTCACAGGAGCCAATAGGGGAGGCTGGGGGAGGGGCCCAGCTATCATGGAGGGAGAATGTGTGAATGTTCTCCGTCCATGACAGCTGGGACAGGCCAAACGGTTTCAGAGCACTTTTTTGTGCTCTGAAACTTGAACGCGTCTGTCACACGTTGGGATGGCTGGGGCGGGTTGGAATGGATCCAGCCGCCCCAGAAGAGCGAATGCCCCACCCCAGCGGGTCCTAAACGCATTTGAAAAGGCCTAATATGAAAAGGTCTCTGGTTTCAGAAAATCTACCTTGGATTCAACACAAAATACAGTTATTATATGACAGCCTCCTCCTGACTGCAAAAATGAGTTTCATAGCTTTTTTAAAAAAAAACTTTGCACTGTCTTAGTCATAATGTATCTTTTTTGCTTCACATGGTAGGTTTTAAGGCAGTCTATTGCTATTCCTTGAGTCTGTCGATGTATTTCCTTTCCTTTAAAAAAACTTCTTCTTTTCTCAATATCTGTTTTGAAGAACTGATATTTTGCTGCTGCTATGATTCATTATTAATACAACGGCAAGATATTGCGCTGTCCTGGAAACATGAAACAGGGCGTGCACATTGTTCTCTCCTCCAAATGTGTCTTTGTTCATTTGTCAATATCCTGGTTGTTTGGAGTAATAAACAGTCAGAATTGTAAAAAGCAAATGTTTCTGCTTCATAAAAAATAGTTCTTGAACCTTTGAAACTGGTAGCAGCAAAAGCCAATTCTAATTCATTAGAGATGGTTGCAGTTTATTTATGTTTAACTTAGTGTTATAATTCTCTGAAGACGAGCTTCATTTGGTTTTCTTTTTATCTTTATAAAGCATAAGTTTGAATGGCTGAAATTTCAGTTTTTCTTATGCTACAGACTCCAATCCCGAATGATAAAATATAGGTTCCCTCTCTATATAGGGTTAGGGTTAGATGTCAGTTAAATATAACTGCTTTTTAAGTGTTAAGAATTAAAACTCAACTGCAGAAGAATCACTTCATGTTAAAAGAAGCAGTATTGGAATAGGGAAAATGTGATAACGATTAACACAAGAATATTCATGTTACATATAAATAGTATGGAAAAACAAGGTACAATACAAATTCAATCAATTACAGTGCCTGACAGAAGTTCTGTCACTTATCCATGTTGTTGAAACCAA
>MTQE01003428.1:6521080-6537565 GCA_014337955.1 Aspidoscelis marmoratus
TTGGTTTCAACAACATGAATAAGCGACAGAACTTCTGTCAGGCACTGTACATCAAAGAAACACAGCAAATAAGAATAATCAACAACTCAAATCGAAAACAATATTTGCCAAGGCAGTTTGCATACATCAAAATTACATTACATGCTATAACCACCAATACATTATGCAGTAATAATAATAATTATAAGGAAAAAAAACCCCTATAAACAGGTAGGGTGGCTGGCTAATAAGTTTTTGTAGTCCTTACAGTAGGTGGAATTAGTTGCGCACTGAGTCTCCCTCCTCCCCTTGTCCATAATGGTGTTGGGGCATTGGGCTGGGTGCTGCTGGGTTCTTGTAGCGTTGGGGTCACCAGGGACAAGAGGTTTATATACCATTTTCAATTAAAATATAATCTTGAAGCAGTTTACATAACAAAATAATAAACCAATTAAAATCATAATAGTAATAAAAACAATAAAAAATCAAGGATGGTGAAAACAATATGCAGAAATGTTAATAATGTCAATTCTACGTGACTTGCTGGCATGTATGAAGTGGCAAAACTATGAAAATCCTTAGAAAATACTTTTTTTGTTTGAAAGAAGATGGAATTTCTTTTCTGGGTTCAACAACATTGGGGTCTGGTGATAATACTATGGGGCCCTTTATAGCCTGCCTTTCCCAAATAGCATCCATTTTATATTGCTAAACTCTTATGCAAGTACGTTGCCTCAGTTTCTCCAGTGTTGCTTTTGCATCTTTTAATAACTTATATAGATAATCCTTTCTTGCTCACTTTTTTCTGGCTTTGAAAAAGACACAGAAAACTGAATTTGACAGTTAACTTAGGTGTCCCTAGGCCCTCAAGTCTTTTCTGATCACTGTACTTTTTGATTTACATCTCAGCTATCTAAACTCAGTCATTTGGAATGTTCAACTATTCAACATTTTAAAGTGATGACAAGTAGGATTGTGCCCAGTTTTCTCTGGAAAATCTTGTGAAGCACATTGTTTATCATATGGACCTCCTGTGACCTTATGATCCTCTATTCCTGTGCAGCATAATCATCATCAAGTGCTGAATAACTGAATAAATGTAGCATAAATCAAGTCTAATCTTTACAATAAGGATTAGATGCTATGAAAGTGAGATGAAAAGAAAAAATAGAGATATTGGTCTACTGTGTTTGATTGTAAAGATTTTACGACGACTGTGTAAAATCAAAATCTGACACAGTGCTTCCTTCTATGAGATTTATTAAGCACTTACATGACTAGTCAAGGAAAAGTCTTGGGCACTCCTTACCATACAAGAGATACGCCATGCTTATATAGCCAAGCATAAAAGCCCCCCTCCTAATTAGTTAAAATGATCTTACACTAATCATAAAAGGGTTCACAATGTTTTGAACTTGTAAGGCTTTGTTTATCAATGTGATTAGCCTACATTGCATCACTTTTATGAGTGGACAATTAGTGAAGGATGTCAAGTACTAATATCCAGATTCATATAGGAACAGGTTTTCTGCAAGATACTGTCCCAAACTCTATATTTTTTAAATATCAAAACTAATACTTTGAATCAGGCCAGGAAATGATCTGAAAGTCAAAAAAATCAAGCAAAAATTTATATAATTCAAACTTTCAGGAATCGAATATGGAATTTTGCATCTGTCATTTCTAGACACCTGTAGGACACTGTTGGAGTCTTAATGGACAAGTTGGCATGGCACAGACTACTAATGCCAGATTATCTGCTTTCAGACTGAAACATCAGCTAAAGTGGGTGGAAAATACACTGTCTCAGAGCCTATTTGTACTTCCAATATTTCTAGTTTGCCTAAGTTGTGTTGAAGACAAGTGGTTTTCAGCAAGTCCATTACTGCTGCCAGATGCCATTTCAGTAAATGCAGACTTTAGATGAAAATGAGAAACTTAGCCATACCCCAGTGATTTGGATAATCCTATTATTAGTATTAGTATTATAGAAAATTTATATCACCGAATGGTCCCAGGGTGGGTTACAATGAAATTAAAACATATCAAATAGTAAAACATCCCTCCCTAACAGGACAACACTCTGAGGAAGCTGTTTAAGAAGCTAAAGCCTGGGTAAAAAGATACGTTTTCACCAGGTGCTGAAAACTGTACAATGTAGGCGCCTGGCTAGCATCAAGAGGGAAGCTGTTCCGGGGTCTAGGGGCCATAACAGAAAAAGCATGTTAGATGGTAAAAGATTTAAACCAACTACTGTGAACCTCCATAGCTGTGTTTTAGACAATGTATTTGAAAGTGCAAGAATGCAGTCAGAAGGATATCTTCATTTATGAAAGTAATTTGGTTTTACATGAGAATCACCCCAGACAGTAACAAAGAAGTTAGAGCATCTTTCCTCCAAACACAATATTGTTGTGCAAGTAATCTTGTGTTTAAAGATCTAATTGTTCACTGATAACATTTTCACCAAGCTATTTGGGGGGAGGGAGGTATATTTGGTGTTCTAAGAATTTTTTTTCCATCCCTATCCTACTATATTAGCACTTTGGAAATTCATGGAAGACACTTTGAAAAATATTTTTTTAAAACATCTTTTAAAAGAAATCTGACCACAGCTAACTCCTCCTTGAAATGTTGCTTCCGACTTTGTTATTTTGGAGCAGAATGTGATGATTGTTAGCTAGTGTTGATGCCATTTAGGGTCACGCTGAGCTGATAATACTCAGCACCCTGCCATTTCAGCACGAGGACATCTTTCTTGAAATACATAGGTCTTTCACCTGTGTGAATGGCCCTGTATCTTTGTTATCTTTGTTATTTCTGACAGATAGGCAGTCTTAAGCCATTTGTGCACTTATTGGTAGTTTAGTCTAGGAATGGATATGGACATCACTAACTTGGGGAACTAATTCCCATTCTACTAGAAATACCACTGCTTGCTATAAAATGAAGGATCTTGAGTGACCAGACTGACTCCTTTTAAAAGTAGTCCTATTAAACAGCTGTAACTTCCCCCCCCCTGATTGTGTGAAACCCAAAATGTGAGTCCTATAAAGCAAAAAATACCTTACTGCCATGATGGCATATAAATGTAAATATAAATAAATAAAATAAAATAAAATGGTGGTATTCTTTAGCGCCACCTCACTAACCTGTTAATAACTTGCAAAGAAATGTAGTAATACTATGTGCAGGGTTGTACTGAGCATTGAGGTTGGTAGCCACGCACTTTTCCACCCTGTGGTATTTATTTTTAAAAATACTTGTAGGGACAAATCTTGCCGCAGTGTCCAGCACCTGCAGTTTCTTTTCAGACTTTATAGTGCTTCAGTGTGTTGTCCAGCTTCTTCTATACTTTTCACTGCCTTCCACCTCTCATTGCTGCTTTTTTTTCCGTGCTTGTCAACTGAAATCATGTTTCTGTGCTTTTATATTCTCTGTTTTGTCTTTGTCTATCTCCTCCATGTCTCACTTTGCAGAACCTTCACCAGCTCAAACAGATTCACACTTTGAGGCAGATGAATGAACAGCTGCTGGCCGAAAACAGGGCTTTGACCCGGGTTGTAGCCAGACTTTCGCAGTCCGCTGAGCCCCCAGAGTCAGAAGAGCTATAGCATCTCCCCCTTCCAGTTGATTTCAGCTCTCCTTCCACTCCTCCAGGCAGGTCTTTGCTCTTATTGTCTGTCTGAGCTATTCACTTCCCTTTCTATATTCTTCCTAAATGTTTCAGGCCAGGACCATGACACCCAAACACAGGTATTCACCTATTCAGATGCTATTAGTTACATTTCTAAAGTCTTCAAAGTCACAGTTATCAGTTCTCTACAGGTGTGCATCTTCCTTTTATGGGTTCTCCTTCAGAAAAAATAAATATTTATATATCTCAATGTGGTTTTTGTTTTTGCAGATAATATAGAGTGAATGTGACTTAATTAGATAGAATAAATGTGCAGAAATCAAGGAGTGCCATGTTTTTAATGCCATACACCAGTCTACCAGCTGGTCCTGTACAGACAGATTAGTCCACTGGGGGCATGGCCTCTCAGTAAGCCAGTCCACTGTGCAGATAACTCATGCACTATATATGGAACACTAATGTTAATGTCCTGTTGGCCTTATCATGAGTTCTGCAAGGAGAGACAGAAAGATATGGGTATGTGGGTGAGCCAGTTTGGTCTTGTGGTTAGAGTGCTGGGTTCATATTTGGTGGTCTCCTAGCTCAATTCTGCACTCCTACACAAAGCCAGCTGGGTGACTTTGGGCTAGTCACAGCTCTCTTTCTGGGCTCTTAAGAGCCTCACCTACCTCAGAAGGTGTCTGTTGTAGAAAGAAAAACCAAAGGTTTGTCAGGAACTTTGAGTTCACTTAAAGCAGCAGTTCTCAACCTTCCTAATGCCGCGACCCCTTAATGGAGGCCCTCATGTTGTGGGGACCCCCAACCACAGGGGCAGATCAGCTGGGAGGTGGGAGGGAAGGGTGGCAGGAGGCTCGTCGCGACCCCTCTGAAAGGGTAATTCGACCCCCAAAGGGGTCCCAACCCCCAGGTTGAGAACCACTGACTTAAAGAGTAAGAAAAGTGGGGTATGAAAGTCAACTCCCCTTCCTTCTCCTCCTCCGTCTTCCTTTTGAGAATATGTGGTCAGATGATGGGCTTATGATAATATCCTTCACTTACCTAAAAGCAAAAACTCTGGAAATAAAACTCGAGTACAAAACCACAGTTTTTGGTCAGACTAAACAGGAACTTATTTATATGTGCTTGAAGAAGGTACAGAAGATTATCATGTGGAGTTTTGCCATACAGAAAGCAATTTTTTAAAAATGTATTTTAATTATGTATTGTTACATTCAGAATAAGTTAATATACAGTACAGTAGTTGAAAAAAGTACTCTGAGGTTCTGTTTCCTGCAGTGTAAAAGTCAAATGGAACTTACTATAACAAATAATAAAGAATCTTGGTAAGGTATTAAACTGCTGATGCTGAGAATTACTGCAGGCAAGGATAAATACAAAACGACAGTTTTAAGGTATAAATTGGTACAAGTTGTCTTTCTCTCATAAAAAAGGAGGAATGTGCATGATCTGAAAAATCCAGTGTGATGCAAGCCAGCTCAGTTTGGCCAATTACCTGCACCGGGATTTGCTGACTTGTATTGGTTCAGTACAGCCAGCTATTAAACCAACTGTGAGCAAGTCTTCTTTCCTCTTTCCCAAGCAGTTGCGTTGTGATGATTTTGCATTTCCTGTCTCTTCTGGGAGGAGAAGCAAGGAAAGCAAAATTGCTGCTCACCTGACAGTAGACAATGTGTCCATCAACTCCCATACTGGAAATGGGCTCCCCCCCCCTCCTGTTACCAAGAGAACAGGGAGGTGGAGGCCAAATAGTTTCTTGTATAAAGCTGGTGGACACACACACATCTGTTGCATTGGAGTGAATTTCCTTTCCCTTCTCCGCATCTTCATCTGGAGAACTGCAAGAGAAAGGGCCAAACAAGCTATAGTAGACTTTCATGAGATCTGACCTGGTAGCCATACATTTGTCTTAGATCCAATCTGATCTGCCATTTCATTCAGTTCCAATCATCCGATTTGTCTGGATCAGTTTGGGGCTGAGATAAAGAACCAATAGCGTTTTGTGTGATTGTGACCTGTTCTTCATCATCCAGCAATGCAAGAGAAGAAAAATGGCTTTAGGTTACAACAGGTCAGATTTAAAATCTACCTAGAATATCAGAACTTCTTTATAGTAACCTATTACTTACAGAGGTGATGAGCTTTGCCTCACTGGGTGTGTTCAAGTAGAAGTCACACAGTATTCCGGTTCTGTTAATGTGTGAAACTGATGGCCTAAATCATGAAACCTATGATTTTATTAATAAATATAATTTTTTTAAAGTATTAACTATGCAAGATTGCATCATCCATCCTGTAGACTCTCGTTTGTTATTGTTACATATGGCTGAATTTCCTTTTGTAGCAATACTTTTTTATGTAACATAAATTTTATCAAGTATCTTCTCCTGGAAATTGCTTTGAGATCCTTTCATGAGAAGTGGTATGTAAATGTTTGAAATCACTGTATAACAACGCGAAATTTAATTTTAAATAATTAAAGGCTTTGTGAACAGCTAAAGTTGAAATAAAGAGCCAGTCAGCTATTCTTGAGTGGCCAGTTCAAGCTGATGTTACTATTGATGAGGTGAAATGGGCAAAAATGTAGAGGAGAAAATGACAGGAAGAAAAAGGTTAAACTGAGAAAAAAAAATCTATGTAGCTCTGCAGAATGTTTCTACTTTTGGCACTGGGACTGAGATGTTTGCAGCTACCTTTTCCCATGAATGACTTTCTGTTGCAGTCAAAATGCTCTATACATATGCATCCACTCATACATAGCCACATGAGTGCACTAGCATTGCATATAAATCTTTTTCGTATCTACATTTCCAAGCTATATCTCTAAAGTACCAATAGTAGTTCCATCTTCATTGTTATATTTGTGAGATGCCTTTTCTGTTGTGATGCAGTAACCTATTTTTCCAAATGCCTTGAGATGTTCTGGAGGTCTTTTTTCTTTAAAGTTGTATATGCTTGATGTCTGTTTTCACAGTGCTGGTTCAATTTGCTTGGTGTTCACGTTTGCACTGTCTGTGCAGAAGAGTGATTGTCCTTATCATGGAAACAGTACTGAGATCTGTTACAATTAAAAAATAAATTCCCCTCTTAGTTCTTTTGTTTTTGTCCACTTTGTTCAAAACAACTATGGATGGCTGTAATTTGACTGGTAGTAGAACTTGTTCAGACATCTCACGGTCTCAGTAATGTCGTTTTTAGGCCTTGTTTTCTGCTTGGCCTCATTCCAGCATTGTTTAGGGTGTTTTAAAAAGTTGTCTAACTGTTGTTGTGGGATTCATCCTGTAGCTGCCTTTATTAACAAGTTTCTTCACAGTTTGCTGTGCATTTTATAGCAGAACTGGAAAAAAAAACTAAAACCACAGCATTCATTTTGAGTCTCAGTGAAAGCATGACTTATGTTTGTAGGGTATGAATATAAAATTCGAGTTCCAGTTCATCTCTGTCTGGAATTATGGACCCTCTTCATGGGAATATGAAAGGTCTCAATGCTAACTTAGGATGAAGTACCTCATTAACATCTCATTGTGTTTTCTTTATCACTGAATAAAAAATTTTGGGCTAAAACTGTTGCAAAATTTTATCTGCAGCATGTTATTTGCCAAATAACAATTTTTTTCTTCCTCAGTGAATGTTTGGTTTTTTTCCTTTGTAAATAGTTGTATTGCGAGACATGAAAACCAGAGAATTGAGCAGGATTTGGAAAAGAAAAAAATATTACTTCATATTATCCCTCTCGGCTAGCAAAGTTTATCTGCTTGCTGGGAGAGAGGGAAAGTTTGTTTATGTAGCCCATTCTGTAACACAATTACAAGGCTGCCTTAGTAATTTACTGTCCGTCATGTAATGTCATTGGCAGTATTTTCCCGGTTAGAGTCTCAAGATATAAACCAGTCTCATCTTGAAGTTGTGATCATCAAGCATGAACTTACATACTTTGTGCACAGGATGCAAACAAATGAAGGATAAAGAAAAACTACTATGCTGGACAAGAACAGGGGAAGCAGAAAAAAAGAGGGAAGAAAAGGGACGAGATGGATTGATGCAAAGAGCCTGCTAGGATGTTCTTGAAAGAGCTATAAGTTACTATTAAAAACAGGTCAAATGACTAACTGGCATGTGTAAACAATCTGCATCTTGTTTGGGCTCGCTTGTATTTCCCTGAGATTAAGCACATTACATATCACATCAGTCATCTGGTCATTTCTTTCAATAGAAGCATGTATAGGGACTGGCTGCTGCTGGCATGATGGTCTCATCATTAATCATCTGATACTTACTAACCCAATTAATGAGACAAACATTCCATATTTTACCTCTGGCCCAAAATAGATTATTTGCAAAAAGCTATTTGGTAACCTTGTTGATCACAACTGAAATCTGCTGTCAAGAAAAATAATTGACGGAAGGTTACCAAATTCATTTAAGAAAGCCTATTAATCTGAGTGTCAGTTTCTAGATTACTGTTCTGTGTAGAGTATGTTATACCCTGGGAATATAAAATAGAAGAATGATTTACAAAAATAGCAAATTTTTGCTTTGTCTTTTAACAAAAAAATCTCTGTATCATTATTTCTTGCATGTAAAAGAAATCCTGCTCAGATATTGTTTAGATTGCAATATATGAAAAATGCATTATTTGAATATATGCAAAGTTAGGTGAAACTATTCAGCCTCACCTTCAAAATTTAAAAAGTGAGTAGTCTCATTGCAGTGTGCATTGCATTTGACTTGGTAAAGCTTGGATCTTCAAAGTCAAAAATTGACACACACAAGGCTAGAGAACTTGGATGTATCACTTATTCATAGCGGTGGGTCTTTCAATTTATGTTAGATTACTATTATTATCCAGAATTTAGTTATGTATAACATGTTTGCAGACATATTGCATGACTTTAAAATACTGTATTAGTACGATTGGTATGTAGTCTAACATACTTAAATAGATGTTCCTTTGTATATTTCAGGATGAAGCACACCAATAACATTATTTGATTTTGCAGACATAATGTAGTTGAGGTGAATATAGAAAATGCACACCATACTTATTTTATTGAGTTATTTATCTGCTCTTTTGAGAAAAGCATTTTAGCTCAGTGTTTAGAAAACTTCCTTTCTTGGACTACAGTGTTTAAGAATTGTGAGTTACAATATGCAAAAGGAATGCAAACTTCAGTGGATGTGATGGCCGAACTGTTACTGTTTTGTTTGAGTGGTTGCTTTGTCACTGCTCAGACTTTGGAGGCATTTAAATCAGTGTTGATATTGATACTTACTCTTGGTCTTTGAACAGATTTTGACAGAACTGAAGTCCGACAATCAGAGGCTGAAAGATGAAAATGGAGCGCTCATCCGTGTGATCAGTAAACTCTCAAAATAGTACACTGAGCATAAGATGGGCATAAAGAGGATATTTCCCTACCCAAGTTGCCAACCATACCACTTGCTTCGATCTTCCAGTTGAAAGAATTGCTGGTACTGGATTTGCTAGCCACATGCTTCACAGCTCCTTGCACCTTGTTGGGCATTCCTGTATTGCACAGTACTTCTTTTCCCCTGAACTACAGCATGCCTCCCGTGGCTTCTAACTGTTATTTTTAATTGAAGTAGTACATGAGAAGACGAAGAGTGGCCTGGCATTTTTAAACTATGGAATGATTTCCTGAGTCCTTCATCCGTCCACCAAAATCCGATGTAAAGAAGCATCATAGGTGACTATGTAGTGTTGATCCTACATGTCTTAAGATACTATTTTGGCATGGAAATAGTAAATGGAAAATGGAAATTTGTCAGTGAGGATTTGTCAGTCTCCCTTTTGAAACTTGACAGTCTGCGGTACTGTGAAGCCCCAACCCCTTATTTCTCTGGGAGCCTGACAGTGGTTACTTGGCTTGGAGATTCGTGTTCTCCAAAAGTCTTAGTAGCTGGCTGATTCATTTCATACAAAATTTAGTCTAAGATCCTCTCTTATTTTCACCTTTGTGAGTTCCCACAGTATTTCTTGCTGCTCCCTCCCATGTTTGCTTTATCTGTTCCTTAATGTGATATCATCAGTTCTGCAGACTTTGGATAGCGCCTTGTCCCCATGATATTTCAAGACTTCTAATGAAAAACAGCAAGGAGTACTTACTGAAATTCCAGCTGCATGAAGTATCCATGCAAGAGGTACCCATGCACAAGACATCTTTTTCTTTGCAGTGGCTCATCTTTCTGTGAAGTGATACTGCATGAAAAACTGTGTAAGATATTTGGGCACACAAATGTATGGTACTTTTCTAGCCAATTCCAATTTAATTGAAGATGTGAGCATGTTTAATTTTACAGAAGTGGGAAGCATGTATGATGGATAGAGGTGGGTATCCCTATGGAAAACAACCTTAGTGGAAAGTCTTGACAGCACTATTGAATAATGTTTACCATTTTGGTGTAGTGATCATTTGTACAGCTGAAAAGCATGAATGAATTTGCTTCCAAGAGGACATCAATGGCAGGATCTGTATTGCTCAAAAGCTTGTTTCTGTGCATATTGGAAATGAACAAACTTCCATGGAACCTCAGAACGTAGCTGATTTTTACATTTGTTTTTCTGATTACTTCAAAGAACTAGCCTATCAAGAAGGTTTCCTTTCAAAACTATGAAACCTTATTGGTGAGCTTGATTTGCTATTTTCTTAACAAATGGAAAGATTTAGTGAAATCCATCTTTGAAATTGGGGAATAGCTGTTCATTGATCGATAGATGTGAAAAATGACAATTCAAGTAACATCTTTATTTCATTTGTGGATTGATCCTGAGACAATGACATGGACAGCTTTCGTTGTCTTTTGATTCTTTTACCCATATGATTGCACTGTATTCATCTCTAGCTGGGTTAAGCTGTAGAGAATTCTCTGAAAACTAATTGCCATCTGTGAATTAGCCAGTTAAATGGATCCAGTACAAAGCTCTCAAAGGTTATTTTAGTTAACAGTTCTTTTTTTACAAGCTATTTACCAATCCTGAGTTTTCAGTAAACCATGGTTCGGTCACCTTGTTTCATTTCCAGAGTTGTAGATCAGGAATCCCCAACCTTTTTTGCACCAGGGACTGGCTTCCTTTTCCGTGGCAGGGGCGTGGCGTGGCATGGCAGCAGTGTGGACCGGCAAAAAAAACCCGTACGGCCCAGTGCCAGTCCATGGACCAGTGGTTGGGGACCCCTGTTGTAGATAATAGGATCCTGGGTATTTAAGAATATTTAGTACAGTTACTTATTCTCTACTAATATCTGCACTACTATGTTAAAATTCATAATTCAGTATATGTTTGACACTTCTCTTACTGTCTGTGTTTATGAAACGCTAGACAGGACGGTTATTTTCCCTATTGCGTACACAAAGAATCACTAACTTCTGCTGGGCATAGAGGAATCATACATATGCTGTGCATGGTATGTTTTACCTTGGGCATACAAGCTCACAAGCCTAAATGGGCAAGGGATTATAAGTGAACTCTTTCCCAGATTGTTGTGAATGATCACTATAGAATGGATAGAATGGTCACAATAACAGAAATAAACTTCTAGTACTCCTAGACCATTCAGTACTGAAGAATACATTTCCTGTTGCCACTTCTGAACTGGGACATAGGTTACTAAATTTCAGAGTTTTAACATGCCTTTAGAGACAAAAGTAGGATAGCTAATTCAGCATATGAAATTCATTTTTAAAAAGGAAAAAGTTTACAGGAGAAAAAAAGGAAAATATTTCATACTTATCTATTATATAATAATATAAATACACTTCCTTAACATCTTGCTGAACTACTGCTTCTTTTAGCAGAGTTGTCTTTTTTTTTTTTAATTTTCCACTGTCTTATTGCTATTATCTGTTGTAAAGGAGGAAAATCCCCAAAAAAATGTAAGCTGGTATTTTAACTTAAAACTTGAATCATGTCTAGATTGAAAATCATGTGAACAAATCAATTCCTTTAGCAATCCATGAGGATTTCTGAGATCAGCAGTGGCTGCCAGAAATATTTTTCTTGCCTATTTGGGCCTCACTGCATGCACTCACTTCTTAATAAGGTCTTTATTAGTAAGACTTCAATGCTTGCTCAAATCCATCACTTGAAAACTCATTTTCCCCCATGCAACAACTGTCGATCCAGATTGGACTATTTTATCCTCTGTTCAATAAGCTTCAGTGTGGATGAGCTATTCTGGCTGCCTATTATGCAAGTTACAAGTAGCCAGGAAATCTCTGAGCATAGTTTCAGAATTATCTAGGATTTTAAGGCTTGGTTTGTGAATGGTTTAAGATCCTGTCTTCTTCTATAGCTATAGTGTCTTGAATCAGAAACATGAGCGTTTACATATTTCCTGTTTTTAATTATGGTTCATGCAGTGAGAGATGGGAAAGGACTGTGGGTGGGAGCAGAGAGGGTAGGGTTATTCTTAGTTATTTAAGGTGAGAGATGATATAGCTTTGAAGAAATTGAGCAAAGTTTCTTGAACCGATCAGGAGAGTATGTTCCTTAGCAGATTCATGCCTGCTTTTAAGCAAGTGGAACCAGATTAATAGTACTACTACTGAGTTATAATTGGTTTGTATTGGTGAGTTTTAGTGGTCTGATGGATTTTATATAATGTTAGCTATACTTGTGGAGTCTTCAAGAGCATTCTCTAAATAATAATAGATTATGTGGGGGAAATACTGAAAGTATTTGTCTGTGTGATGTGAAATGTGAAAGCTGTCATCCTAAAGGCACTGGATTTTATTTATTTATTTATTTAAAGTAGGAAATAAAGCTTTTTCCGTACTGCTCATTACTCCCAAGACACACTACAGCTAAACAGACATCGTAAAACGTATCAGTGTATGCAAGGTGTCAAAACCCTCCACCATACCTTTTGTTAAAATGCTTGTGTAAATTCTATGATTTAAAGGAGCTGGTTTTGTGGGGCAGTTTTTGGGTGGAGATTAAAGTGTCAGATCAATCTAGATCTAAATACAGAGAACTAAGTTGAAGGAAACTGCAAATAGTGAGCTTATAGTTTGTGGCCAGGCAACTTACATTAAGGACTGTGTTGTATTTTAGTTGAATGACTTGCACAGAAAATTCTAAACAATTAACAGAAAACCATTGCAAGTGGGTGATAGAGATTCTCCCCCCCAAAAAAATGTGATTAATCTGTGTGTACAGACAGTTGAAGGTGGTCAGCATGATAGAATCTGCTTCTGGTATTCATATCAATATTATTGTTAGTGGAAGGGATTACTGAATTTAAAGCCTTGATCTGTTATGCTTCACCCTGTTCTCCCTCATAATTTAGCATTTGTGTGTATATTCTGTCATACATGCTAATACCAGGTTGGCTGAGGGTTTATGGTCCACAAGAATCTGAAAACGAAGTCATAAATGCTATAGCCCTTCAGGATTCGAGACACAATCCAATATAGTTTTTCATTTGTAGTAAAAATTAAATCTTGCTCTTAGGTGATGATCGGGAAATTATACAATTAGCATGATGAAACTGGCAGATATGAATGTCATGGAACCATCGTTCTTTGCTATGAAAGAAATGACACCATTTGTTTTTCACTAAGCTGAAACTGAAATCTGTTTCTCCTTTAACTGATGAAGTAATTGGAAAGAATTTGTGGGCTTTAATGTGTGAAAGGAGATGGTACAAAGTCATTGTTTTCCAGTCTCCTGTATTACCACTTAAGTTTTTTTGCCAGCACACCTCAACTCCTGTAACATTACCAGTTGGTGGTAGGTTGACATAGCTTTGAACACAGTGGCAGTAAACCACCATATGTTCAAGAAGAGGTTTTTATTGTCTCTTGTTAAGCTAGCCCCGTAAGCAGTAGTGGTCTTTCAGAGTTGGAGAAGTCCCTGAAAACGGCATCAGCACATTTCAAGAAGAACTTCAGAATTCCCTCTTGGATCCCAGTGCATTAACAAATACAACTCTAGTATTTATATCTGAAAAGAATATTGTTTTAGATGGATTTCTCACAAGACAGAAGCTTCCCTAATTGAGAATGCAAACATATAGCTGCATCTTTTTATACAGCCATTTTACATTTGTGCTCTAGGTGTGATGTTGGCTCCTTTGCCCCCATGTTTTAATCTAATTTCATATCAATACACTTAGTACACAGGGCAGCTTCTCAGGCTTGTAGTTCTTTCCCTTGAGTGACTTGTGTTTGGATCACATTCGCCCTTATTTTTTAAATACTTTTGCTTGATTCCTCTAGAAGCAGCATGTTGCAACAAGGGCTTTTTACCAAGACAACCCCTGAGCAGCTCGTGGTGAAATTAACCCACCTCCAGGATGAGTTCTTTTCTTATTCTCCTGTTCCTTTCCCCTGACAACTCTTCTCTCTTTTCCTAGGACAGGTTGGACCTTTGATGAATGTGGTTTTCATTATGTTCAGTGAGTAGCAGGACAGCCCACATTGTTGCCATAAGGTCTGTTGTACTTTTCTTGTGTGATAGAGCAATGTAGTCACAAGCGATCCCTGCAAAAACATATTCCTGGAAGAGAGAGAATGGTGGTGTACTTTTTGGCTCGCTTACTTCTCAAGCAGCAAGTATTCTGTACTTACCTGTTTTAAGGAGAGTTTTACAGATCTGTGTAAATACACTACTTGGAGAAAAGACTAGCCTGTGAGTGATGGGAAAGAATGTATTTTTATGCAACTTTTTTGAGTGGCCTTTCAAACTCTGAGATGAATGATTTTTGTTTTCATGATTGTTATATAGTATTCTATGTATTCTATGTTTGAAAGTTTGGGAATAATATTCACATCTATGATGCTTGTAAACACAACAGTATTTATAAATGATTAAAAGAAGTGCTTTAACACTGCCTTGGTCTGCCTTATTAACAAAGATATATCTTCATGACCCATTAATTAGATATTTTAAAAATCTTTATAGATGAAGCCGCTTCCTGGTGAGTGTTTTTAGAAAGTAATAATTCCTCCTTGATGGTACCTGATCTAACCTCATGAGGTTTTATCATCTGCAGAGCTCTTTGATCTCTGGTTACATTGTTACACTGAAGCTGTGTTTGAAAATAGTAATGTTATGAGTCTTGGGGAAAATAAAAGTATGTATGGATCAAAGGAATTGAAGATTGGTGGGTAGCATTTTATAGTATTTATCAGACTTTAGAAAGTTACTGTGCACATTGTTAACTGTGCTAAAGATAAATGTAAATTAAACCCCATTCTACCAATCCCTGCTGGTGAACTCTCTTCCATGCAACATAGTCAACGCTCTTTTTGTCTCACGCAAGAACAGAAAATAATGGAATCTTCTTTCATGGTCTAGGTTTCAGATACTTTGCAAACTTTGCTATTTTGTTTAACCTCATAAAGGAAATTAGCAAGTGAGGATAGAATCCTGAACCAAGATGTGTCATTCTAGATGTTGCTGAAGTACGTCTCCCCTCACTGTTGGTCATAAAAGTTCAAAAATATCTGGAGGGCAACAGATGGCTTAGACCTTTTTTGAAAAAAAAAATGGGGAAGAATTAAGAAAGTTAGAACAGAAAAAAAAATTCAGCCATAGTCTACAGAATAGCACTTTGAAAGATGACTGAAATATGAATCATATCTTCATTTGTCTTCCTTATTGTGTGACTTGTGTTTCTATATATACAAACTGTCTTCTAAACATGAGTATGGGAATGTCTATACATGATGGTTCAAGCTTCAAATTCTATTAATTTATTTCAAATGTGGATGCACAATTTAACATTTCTAATAACATCACATTTTTGCCTGAAGGCAGTGAGGTAAATAAGGAAGCTTACATGCTCTGTTGTTCAAGGCTTTATAAAATGGCTTCTTCATAATGGAATCAGGCTACAGAGAGCACACCATTTTGGAAATTACAGACTTTTCTAGGAAGAAACTCACTGCTGCAGAAACTACTTTCAGGCCTACAACTGAAATGCTCTCTTAAGTACAGGCTGAACATTTCCTAATGTACCTTATCCTAAGGAAATTCTGTTTGATTTGCTACTGGGACATTGAGGGTTAAAGAGCAGGCCTCGGTTTAATGCCAAACAGTTATGGTTCCTTTCCCCAACTTACTTAGTCGTATTTCTGGTAACAGAAGGAGGTTAAGCTTTGTAAATATATCAAGGGGAATAGCTTCCAGGAAAAGCTCTCAAAGGCTCAGAAGCAAAACAACCCCACTATTTCCTATAAGGATCTGTTTTCTGCGGAGTACATCTTAAAAAGTGTTTTGAGGCAACAGGGGCTTCCAACATCACGTTAATGAAGACAGTTAACTGTTGGGTAGTCTAGGAAAATTGAGATACTCAGTTTGCTATTGGGTACGAAGTTCTATTCTGTTCCATGAGTCATTCTTTTTCGTGACCAAGCAAGCACTTTTTAAAAATATCGATAGTGCATCTCACAAAAAGAAAACACAAGAATTTGGGAATTGCTGTAATTCCTTTCCTGAGTAAACTGCTGGGACCAAGTATAGTGTTTCTAAAGTGCAAAGAGATGAGCTCATAAGATACAGAGTGTTGGGACCACGGATAAAAGGTAAGTTTAAAAAGTTAGTTCAGCTCCATGCTGATAGCAGCTGAAGGTTTGGGGGTGTGGCTTTCCATGTTCCAGAGAGCGGGGGAAGCTAGCTCAGAGCTTCAGCCAATCAGAGATCAAAGACACTTGGAGCAGCAGATATAAAAGGGCGTGAAAAAAGAACGTGAGGTTCTTTACCTGAGGTAATTCACCATGGGGGGGGGGGCAGGAAAGAAACGGGCTCATAGGGTCCTATAGGGAAAGGGCTCTGAAACCTGTTCGTGGTGTTAAAGACTTATTAAGCATTTCTGTGTTCAAAGTGTGAAGTACAATAAATCTTAAAA
>MTQE01003428.1:6537631-6558124 GCA_014337955.1 Aspidoscelis marmoratus
TTATTAAGCATTTCTGTGTTCAAAGTGTGAAGTACAATAAATCTTAAAACTGTTTGTTCTTTCATGCATGTGTGAGAGCTGGCTTATTTCAGCAACGAAATACTGTGCCTTTAAAAAGGAAAATGAGACTTTGTAATGCAGCCAGCAGGTAGCTCGTAGTTTTTTTTCTTCCTGGTGAACATGAAGTTACAGGGAGGAGTGTATGTGGGTGGTGCCTGCCATTGCTGTGCCAAATGAACTTATCAAGCAGCAAACTGAGGTAAATGCTTTCTAGCAGGGCAGTTCTGGGCAGGGGTCTTCAAACAGTCTAGATAAAAGTCTTGATTAGCAACAAACAAAGGTATGGAGAAAGAAGTTTTAACAGTCAACTTCCCAAATGTCTTTATCATTGAGAAATCAAGACCGTAAATCTTGCGCAACAAATTGTTCTCCAAAACTCCAAAGCTGACTGCCTAAGTGTCTTGAAAAGATGGAAATTACAGAAGCTGCTGCTCATGGCAACATACAAATCAGGACTGCAAGAGGATGGGAAAAGACATAATTTCAGTAGACAATCAATTAGAGAACCAGCATAGGGGTTAGAGTGCCAAACAAAAAGCTAGGAGAGCAGGTTTTCCATTTTCTGTCAATCATGAAGCTTCCTTGGTGACCTTGTAGCTGTAAGACTAGCTTTACTTACCTCACAGGCCTGTTGTCGGACTAATAGAGAGAACTTTGAATTCCTAGGGGAAAGGAAGGATGTAAATGGAAAAAATAAATTAGATCACTTCCAGGAAAACTAGAGGTCACTAGCAACAGATCTGCTTTTTAAAAAAGATGTGTTCGAAAGGCAAGTTATGCAATGCCATCTCTTTTTACCTCTGTGACAATCTGCTGGCCAAAGCCCCTCATATATGTAGCTGTTAAAGACCCCTGGTCCCAAGGCTCCTAGTCCCACAGTGCAGTTTTGCCTACATTTTGAAGTACAAGAAGCATTTCCAGCAAGGAAGTTACATTTTATTAAAGAACTGGGACACAGGAACCACAAGATCTTTCAGCTAGTTTCTTTAATAAGGAGACGCATATTGTTACAAAATAACAATTTAACAATAAAGACAGAAACAGTTCACATGAGGGAAAGTGAAGGGAGCATCAAAAGCTGCTTCCTGCGGAACAAAAGGGGGTGATGGTTAGGATTGCAGAGCTTGGGCTGCACCAGAAATGGGAGTGAGAATTAAGTAAACGTGGTGGTTTGGGACTTTGTGTGTGACAGAGAGGTGAGGGGAGCTGAGCCAATCTCAAAATAGCAGACTTCTGAACTTTTCTCTGGTCTCTAGCTGAAGAATGGAATTTGGTGGGTTTCCAGATGCTGCTTTCTTCCAGCTTCGACTTGGACAGCTAAAACTGGTCAGGACTGATCAGAGTTAGAGGGCAAAAATACAAAAGTTCTCAAACCCACCGCTACTCTCCCTGAGGTTCTGAGCTATACCAGAGCTGGCCAAACTGTGGCCCTGCGAACCTTGCTGACCTACAACTCCATTTCTTTCCACTGGTCAGTCTGTCTGGAACTCTTGGAAGTTATAGTTCAGCAGTACGTTCATATAGTTTGAGCTGTTCCATTCTGCTTTTCTGGAGTTGCAAACTGTTGAAGTGATGTGACCCACACTTTAGAAAATTGATCTCTGCATGTCACAGTCATACGTAAGAGCAGGGCCCATTCCTCCCCTACATCTTTTGGTAACCTCATTTTGTAGCACTGAAGCTTCAGTCTGCTTTGGAGATACAAGCAAATTTTAAGGAGATGCAACCTCAGTGATGGGAATTGTCATCATGTCAAGAATCTGGACTCCATCTCTAAAGTTATTTTCTGGAGAATGACAGCTTTAGGCGCAGCTAATGTAAAGCTCGTTTAGCCTTGTGCTTTTTTCTGAGCTCACCGAGAGCACATTCCGTACTGAATTCTTTTTTGTCTTTTTGTCCTCTATGGCTCTTGTAGCATAAGACCCTAAATGACAGAGCAGTTGGTCAACAGCCCTCAGTAATCTCTATTAGCTGATTGTAATAATGCCCTGAGAAGCCATGGGCCTTAAACAAGGGCTCCATTTGTACTGTAATTCCTTGCTGAACTAAAAGTAAGCTACAGGACCCAGTTTTCTCTCTGCCCTCCCACCACCACTACCACCCTGCATGCTTGAAGTTGGTTGAGATGCCAATCCTGTGTTAAACCATAAACAACAGAATTAGAAAAACATGGAACTCTCCCTCTCTATATAAGCTGCCTGTTTATTTTGGAGTAGGATGGTCATATTAGAACTTCATGGTCAGGAGCTGACGGGCTGAATAGCTAATGTTCTCTCCTCTTGCTCCTGTAGCTCTCCGTTTAGTAAATACATAGGGAAGAGGTTGTCTAAACAGAACCTAACTGAAAAGCATTCTGTTAAAGCACTAACGTGTTCCGGAAAGTTGGCCTTTGTCCCTACGCACACAGATCTCACTTCACATGCAGTAAATAAATTATAACACAATGTAGTACCCTCTTCTTTGCCTATATAATTTTCAGTTTAGGAGCTTTAAAAACAACAGGCCTTCACTAGTATTCTCTTTTTAAAAAACTTTGAAACTGCCACCCCCTGTCCATCATCTTTTTAGTAATCCAAGCACTGTGCTCTCCTCCATGAACTTAACACAGGCTTCCTAGACACAGAGTTTACCATGTGTTTTAAAGCTCTTGGGGTCAACCTAATGGCATCCCACCTAAAAAATTCCTTGGTTTCACATTATGCTGGCAAATCTGCATTGGAACAGATTTCCATGTCATCCTGTGAACTTTGTGGGCAGAATACACGTTTTACTTTAGCTCTGAATACTAAATGGACATAACGTATCATTAACAATACATGTGAGTGGAGACCATGGGGAAATCTTTACTTTGCCATCCCTGTATGGACAGCAAAGCTGGAGGTTCCCCAGGCATACACTGAGCAATCACACCTGCAAATGCTAGTACATCCCAACTCACCCTCATGCATTCAGATGCTTACTTTGGTGTGGACGTTTGTCCAGGTGCTGCTGTCTTCATTCTGGCTGTTCACATACACTGGTGCCACCATGTCATGTGTTGTGCCAGTGTGCATGTGCAGCATGTCAGATGACGCGCCAGCACCAGAAGAGGTGCATATCCAGTGTCAAGAGCCTTACTGGTTCTGGCACTGAGGAAGGTAAATGCATGTGTGAAGCACTTAATTGTGCACCACACGTTGTCATCTTCCAGTGCACTTCTTCATGGGAAGATCCATTTCTGAGTTGCACTGGAAGACAATTAGAAGGCCAGGTGCAGAAAGGCCCTTGGTCTCCTAGAGGGTGAAGCTCTACTAATGCTGCTGTTTGAGTAGGATATCTGCTTCAATTGCCATGTTATTGGGCCTTCCCTGTCCATCTATGGACAGCAGTGGCAGGCTGTGGGAAGCAGCCTCCATTGCATCCTGCCACAATATTGTCATAGCTGTTCCAGAAGATCATGGGATTTTATGTTTTTGTTTAATGGTGACCAGCTTTGTAGATCCATCCACTACTACCACTAGTAAGGAGTGTTTAGGCAGCAGCTGTGATTGGCTCTGACAAAGGGGGAACTGGTCAAGAGTGCTGAACATCTGGGCCAACCCTGACTGTAGGCATAATAAAAGTCTTCAAGAAAAACAAACAAACCTGGAATCAAACATGAACATCAGAGTGTCAAACTGGAAGCTGTTTTGTTAAGCTCAGTCTCTGTCACCCACAAATTGCCCCAGGAATAGAATGACACATGGACAAACATGGTGAACAAAGACAGGGAAAAGACACTAGCAAGGGAGAGAGGAATAAGACCGATCACCTGTCAGTACAGTACAGGATCCAATTCCAGTATAGGATCCTGGCAACCTGTGATCTAATATGGCTTCTAGATTTGCTTCAACAATGAAATGCTTCAACACAACATAGAACACTGAAGCTGCAAGGTTGCTGCTACCAAGATATGGTAAAATCACAATGTAGTTTTGCAAATATAGATCACACAAGTCATTGATGTAATTCATTGCCATATTATTGGTGCTGTATTTCTGCTCCCGCTTCCCTTAATGGTTTTTTAAATGGATCAGGCATGCTTTGTCGCTTTTTTATTTAAAAAATTATAACTTTTTTATTGAAAATAAACTTACAGAGTTACAACCACTCTCTCTTAATTGTATATAGTTGTTTCCCCTACCCCCTGTATCCTATTAAGTAAAATAAATTCATTCACACCACATTTTAAAAATAACTCTGTAGCCTGATTGTATTCTAAAAAACGGACAATGACAAACAATGGATGGGGTCTGCTTCTTGCATGCTTCTACTTACATACCAGCTAGTTGTCATGCATTGTTTACAAGAGGGTTTTATTTATGTTAATAGATCTCTATATCATTTTATATATAAGTACACACAAATGATAGGATTTGGATGAAATTCAGATGGCTTGAACTTGTACACTTCTTCATCTTTATAGGAAAAAACCCTCTAAACCAAAATACATGGCATTGTGTTATTAAAGCTACATTACCCTCATCATACAATGGTAGAACCTGGAAATGTCCTTCAGTAATAGCAGGGCATTCTGCCTTCATTCTTAATGCTTGCATTTTCACACTATTTTTCAGATATCATAATCTGGATTGGCAGCAGAAGCTGGGAACAGAACTGAGTTTGTCCAGTGATGCTGCTGTTTTGAACTGCAGTCTTTCCTTCCTTTTGTTTGCAAAATCCAAGGTTTTTAAATACAGTAGATTTGTTCAAATCCTAGAGAGTAATCCATGTTTGTAACTACTACTGCTGGCATGGAGACTGCATTGCACCCAGAACTTCTATAAAACTGACTGGAAACATCTATTAACACAGTTGGAACTATGCACCAGCCCGCGAGACTGCCAGCTGATGCACCTGATTAAATGCCTATGCTGGACGAGGGATGCTACTGTCAGAATTTTTATTCATCTCAGGTCCATCAGATTCATTAGATTTCTCCTTACAGGCAAATACCTTGTGGATCGGCCAACTCAAGGAAAATTACCAACACCGTTAAGCCATGAACTAAGTATTTCTAGCATATCCCCCTAAAGAAGAAACAAAAGGAAATTTCTCCTTCCCTTGCTTCTCCCGAAAGCTTGCAAAGTGATTTGCAAAGTGCTGAGAGCTGCAGGCAGAAGGAAGAAATCTCCTTCTGCCCTTTAATGGAATGTAGTCCCTTCCACTTGTCAAAAGTCAACACTAGAGGCAATCATCAATAAGGCCGTTTAGGCTTCTTGCCAGGCTGTGGTGCATTTCCTTGCTTAAGATCTGAATTAAGGGGTGGTTTGCCTAGCACTGCTTGTTCAGTGAGAATTACAATCAAAGGGCAGAATTTAAGTTTGCAGACTTTACAAAGAATGTGAATCTAGACTATAGTGCACAAATCAACCATTTTAATACTAAGTTTCCTTGTCTTGTAATAAACATGTTAAGTATTGTAAAGAGTCCCTTTCAACTCCTTTCTTCAACAATCATTTTTACAGTTCAAAGCAAAGCAATCCCATCCAAATATCCATAGATCTGGAATAGATCCTATAATCTACAGATGCTTGTAGGTTTTCAGGCAGAGGAAGGAATAGGGCCAGGGTCTACTGAGGCAATGAGTGCTGGAATTTCCCTTAGCAAAAATATTAACTTGTCTGGCAGTCTCTATCTAAAATTATAGATGACCTCAAAGACTAGGAACTGTACACATACACACCCACACTGGCACAAATGCACTCACATCCATGCATCAACTACTTAAAAAAGTGAGATGCAGTAGAACCTTATGTGGATCTCTGACGGTCAAAGAGTTCACAAATCCATCATGCTTCCAAGCAGCAAAAGCACCAGGAATACTGATGCAGCTTTTGATCTATGCAGAACTCCCTGACATTACTGTGGGGTTGTGATAAGTTGTGAATCGTGATAATGCCATGTCTAGCTAAAAAATAAGAAATCTCATGGTCAGATTCAGAACGTTGCAAGGTCATCTTTCTATAAATAATATCTTAAGACCCCTGCCTTCCTAATGGCAGCATTAAAAGCTAATAGAGGCACATGTTTTAATCAATCATTAGTTGGGAAGAAATGTGATCTGCCCTTACTAGAGAATAAACCAGCACCAAAACTACTGTTTTGGAGACAGTGCAGTCAGTCTAATCAAATATCTTCACTGTTGCGTATGGATACCTGATGAAGAAATAAGATCTCCAACGACGTAATGTTCCCTTCATAATACTAGGACCCCAACCCATAGCCAAGAGCTGTGCAAAGAGTAACAAACTGCAATCAGCTGTTTTGTTGTGATTAAATCAGAGGAAGGAGTCTGTTAAAAGCCTTCCTCCTCTTTCAGATCATTTCAAGAACATTCAGAGTTTGGAGAAACATTTTTAAGCAGTCTGCAATGATACTTGTGAGAGAAGTGAAGAAACGCATTGCTGGTATTTAAAAATGAAGATCTGTTGACCCATCTCTTTATGAGACTCATTCTGGCATGTTATTTCCACAGTGGCTCAGTCTGATAGAAGGAACCCATTTATAAAGCCTTTTCTCTGGACTGCATAATGTCAGATTGCATGTGAAAGCTTTCACAAATGGAATGTTCCTCTTTGCAAAGAAGACATACTTCTCTCTCTCTCTCTGTCTGATCAGTCATGTACAATTTTCAGAGACTTTATGGTCTAGCTCTCTCCATTCTTCTCAGTGTTTAATCATTTTGTTTAATTCATCTAATTTTAAACCAGTGTCTTGCTTGATGAAGGGTTTTCAGATACAGGGCTACCTGCTCAGTAAAAGTAGATCAGAGCTTCCTTTCCTGGAACCCTGGCTAGCTGGGAAAGGTATAGCTCTTTAAAATACAGTCTTACCACCTGGAAAGACCAAAGAACCAAGTGCAATGGGCATTAGTTCAAGCTATTATTGCCACCTTGACAGTCATACAGTGCAAAGAGCTTAAAATATTTTTTATCGAGTCCAAGCAGATATGTTTTCATTTTTGAGCTCAAAGTTGCCCTTGTAATCAGAATACAATGCCACTGAGGATGCTTATGTATAGCATGCCTTTTCCTTACTGGCTTAGACTCTGGGCAAACGTGCACTTACTGTGCTGGTGAACTCTGGGTATCAGGCTAAGCATGTGCATTATATGGAGATGCTTCTATACTCTGCATGTGCAGGAGTTCCCCTGGTAGAGTAGTTTAAACCACTCTGTAACTATATCTGTGGCAGAGCTGGGACAACCCTGCATGCTCCATCCATACCTCTTCTGAGTGGAAGAGGTTAGCATGGAGCATGTGACCAGTGGTGCAGGCACAGTTGTCCACTTCATTGCCCAGTCATGGTAGCAATTCACACTTAGCGGGTGCTTAAGTGTTGGCTAAGTTTCAAATAGTTTGGGCATCTCAAAGTGCAGATGCTGAAATCATTCCAGAACTTCACTTCCCTGGAATGTTTTCCCAAAGAAGTTTAAGTGTGAAAAGGCCCTCTATCCCTATGTCAGAAAGTGAAGGTATCCTTTTGCTTTGGCCAAAGCAGTATTTTTACTTCACAGCACAGATGTTTTAGTTCTTTCTTTCTTTCTTTCAACTAAGTCTTCTTAATGACTGAAATCAGTTTTTCTTTCCCATCCACTAACTGCCAGTACTCCTGCCCAGAAAAGAACTGTAGGTCTAATTATCAATGGTAGGATTTGTGAAATCCAACATTATCCTTCCAAAATAATATCCCACCAAATAATAACAGAAATTCTCTCTGCTGACTCTCAGTAAAATTGTTCTGGCTGAATCATCGTTAGTCCTTGATGGTAAAGTTGAACACAAGCTATCAACCAGAATTCCCAGGTAATCCTTAATGGAGAAATGCAAACACTATTTTATGGGACCCTGTGCTCTGATTGGGGAGTTGGTCATTTTTTCACAACAGTTTTGACAATAATGCATCTAAATGCTCTCACATTTGCCTGAGATATAGAACACAACTCTTAATTTAGGCACATTTCTGGATTTTATGTTTTCATTTTGGAGTGATAAAAGTGTGGAAAAACATGCATTATGTAAGAAAGCCCATACTTAACAAAGACACATGTCCTTACATTTTATATGTTCTATGAGTTTTCTTATGAAAGGTCATAAGAAAAATTTTATACATGTAAATTTAAATGCAGACTGGAAGGGTGTTTTTCCACTGTCACTAAAAGTACATTTATGGGTACTTAATGGGTACTTTTAGTGATAGTGGGAAAACACCCGAAGAAAAAATAGCATGAAAGAGGGATAAAATGGGCTGGGAATTGCAAATTATTGATTATTGTAGCTAAATTGAACAACTCGAAGCTGGTTTAAAAATAACCAGAGTGGCACTCACGCATCAGATCAGGGCTGACAAAACAATGCCTTCCATTCCCTAAGTAGGAGAAGTTCAATTCCCCTCATTTGATGCCATTGGTCAGAAGGGCTCATGGGAGTTGCAGTTCATTAACAATTAGGGCCAACTTCAGAAGAGGAGCTTTAAGAAAGAGGCCTACAGGTGATAACTATGTCTACATCTTTCTCCAATTTACCCACCCAGCCTGCACATTGGGAAAAATCTGCCACCACTAGGAAGCTGCAGCTAAATACCTTATATAGGTGGTATCATACACCATTACTACCAACAAAAAGCATGAGAAGTTGGACCTCTAAATGCTGGCATGGATGTAAACAATTAGGAACCTACATTCATATTTATACTACAAGAAATAAGACATTACAAATTCTGTTCCTATTAATTAAAGAACTAGATCTTCTGTATATCTGCAAAAAATGAGATTCTCATTGGCAAAACTAAGCGGCTATTGGATTTTATGCTTCTGGTACTGAAAAATGTAATTACATCTGCATGGAATGGCAATACTTGCTACACTGAAAATATGGTACCATAAACTGTGGGAGCTAGTCTAATGTATATGTGTAGGTAATGAGTGGACAGGTACTTAAATTGTCATTCTCTGTTTTCTGGTCCCCTTTAACTGCTTCCCAATGACTATATAACTGATGCAAGAGTAATTAAATTGATCATGGATTAACATATATATCTTTGTCCTGCCTTACATTTCTGATGTGGCGGATTTGTTAATGTAGAGATACTTGTTCTGATCACTAAGCTACTGAGGAGATGTTTTAACTTTTTTTTTGATGTTGTTGTTGCCATCTGATTGTGAAGTATGATTCTATTATACAAAAATTAAAACAGGTACAACAATGCCCTGAATAGGAAACCAAGGTGTTCAAGGCATGGGGTATTTGGCAGGATGCATGAAATGGAGATAGATTTCAGCGAGCCCAAGGTAGCAAACATATTATGGTTTATCCCTCTAGAATGTGCAAGGAAACTGCAAATATTTTACAGCAACCATACAACCATACACAGCAGAGGATATTGCTCCCTTTAGTTGGAATGGATTCACTTGTTCTCTAATCCAGTCATTGCCAACATGCTTCCTTCTGGATGTTTTTGATTATAGCATCCATCCAGCAGCCCCAGTCAATATGGCTGTGTTGTCTTGGATCCATGATGATTGTGCACTGACAGGTGAGTGAAGGCTGCCCTAACCTCCTGTGCCATGCTTTGGTATTCTGGACCAGCACAGGATGCTATGGGCCAGAATTAGCAATCCATTCCAATCTGGGATGGGTTCCTCCTGAAATGGAACATGGCTGTCTGCATTGGGATGACCTGTTCCATACTGGCCCCCACACTGGCTCCAAAGCTTACACCAGCTTTAGATCTAGTACGGGGTGTTTCTGAATATTTTGAAGGTAAGGAGTGGAAAGTTTCTGGCCCTCGGAGCTCCAAAAAGATCCATTCAGTAGTCATCTTGTTGTGCTGCCATAATGGGTCCCTCATGCTATACCAGTCTATGGAGGTGTGCCGTCCACGTGCCTCTGTGGCCCAGTATATCACCCACTAGAATGTAAAAGGTCTACCGGTAAACTGAAGCAGAATGCCATTTGAGGCACCCTAGCCCCAGTCTATACTCTGTCCTATGAGGACAGAACATATTAGGAGTGGGTGGGGCCTCTGCTATATGGAGTAGTGCAGAAAGGCCCTAAGGGTGACATGGTGCGAAAGGGATAATTGAATGCTTTCTACGTCTAATTAACTAATAAGTTAGATTCTAAATTTAAACTAGCACTTTTTAGGATCTCGTTTTTCTTCCCTCTCCTTCCCTTCAGTATATATTGATCAGCACGGCATTGGAAAAACACAGTCTTCCACACACACCTTTATCTAGTATTTATTTACTTTAGTTGCTTTATACTGACATTGGACCACTAATCCATCTGAGTCAAGGCTGCATTCAAGGACTTTCCAAGCCCTGGCTGAAGATACTAGGGACTCAGTCTTCTGCTCTTAAAGCATGCACTTTACCATGGAATTGTGGAAAATTCCAACTTTCCTAAAAGAAATCTCTTAAGTACCTATAAGCTTAGGTTGCTATGTTCATGAAAGGTGGCAATGCAAGATATGGAAGGTAATGTATGCAAATCAACCCCAGGTTGCTGATTGTTTTAGGGCTGCAAAGCTACTTGATGGTCCTCATGACAACTTTTCAGGACTACTTGTAACTCACTTGTAAGGACAGATCTTTTAATATCAATATGAATGATCAGCCAATGAAGGACTGGCAATTTGCACAAATATGCAACAATGCTATTTTTCAAAACCAAAGGAGTATTCTGTGTTCTGTCCTGCATATAGGCAGAAAGATAGAAGATCACTGGCATAGTTATGACATTCTGCTCAGTACCACACTGTTCTTCTGATTAAGAGCAGAAAGCTGATAAGGAGCAGATGACCCACCACATTATTAAGAAATTAGGCAGCAGTTAGCATTTGGACACTTATGTCCCCAAGGTTGCTTTTCCCATCAGAGTTAATCCACAATAGTCAGAGATGTTCCTGTGCCAGAGTTGAGTCCTTGTCCTTTGTCAAGTAACACATGGCCCAAAGGCATCATACACAGAGTGAGACTTTTGCTCCTGTGTTTCAGAAGAGCACTAATTCATGCATCTTGCTGTTTTCCAAAGCAAACACAGTGTATCTGGTCAACTCACATTGTCAGGCTCCAGTGTCAACTCAGCACAAATTTCCAATTTAAGGAAGAAAATCACAACGTGGATAAAATCCCAAAGCAGGTAAAAGCCTTGTGCTGCAATTCAGGGCTTCTTGGAAATACCCAAGAAAGAAGCTTGCTTTGCATTTGAAGGGAACAACATAGAGAGACGATGGAACATGCAGCAGACAAACTACTCTGAGAATGTGAAAAGAACAAATGTGTCTTTAAACCTTTTCACCCTGGATGCTGTAGAGTTCATCCAGGATCCCTTGTAGCCATCAAAGAAAAAATATATATTGCAGCTTAGAAGAACAGAAATCAAATGTTGCCCAACTGAGGTATTGATAGCTCTGGATCACTTTAGATGTTCAGTAGGTGATGCTGGGGTATGGAGCTGCCTATTTGTTTTTCCCAAGAGCTGCATCCACTTCTTCTTCCGGCTTCAGGGAATGCCACTGGGCAATTGGGCGACGTGGGTTGGCCAACATGTCAGACCAGTGCCTTAGCTCTGTGCCGGTGGCGTTATTGCCGACAAATATCTTGCCAATGGCTTCATTTTTCCCCAGCTTATCATAATCCAGCACAGTAATCACAACTTGCACTTTCTAGTCAGGAAACAAGAAGAAAGAGATTATTTTCAAGTTGCCAATTTAAGAAAATTTATCCTAATTTTTCAGTGTCATTTGCTCTGAGCTGTTAATTTTCCTGCTTCTGTCTTCAGGTCTCACCAACTCATTAAAAGTTTCCTGTTTCGAGAAACTGTAATTCTTAGGCTTTTCCCATGCCTCAGGATTTAGAGCAAAGAGATCATTCTAGGATAAATGGGCAAAGAATAAAGGTTCTTAGGGGGAAAACAGTTCAGACAGGAAATGGACTTCACTTTCAGTCAAATGAGTTGTACACAGAATGGCATAAAAACTGTACAGAGATTTGTTATCAATTAGGTGGTCACTTTTAAATGGCAGTTGTGCGCAAACTTCTCAGAGACAAGCTCCACTGAGTCACTAAACTAGTCAGGAATGCCTGAAGATGTAGCTTCCAGCACCTAGTATAATCCCAGGCAAGTAAACTTTATACCCATTGGCTAATGACAAGTGTACTGTAGCATGTATTGTAGGGACTTCCCCTGGGCTAGAATGAGCTGCAGTAACTTATTGCACAGCTGTACATTAAATATCGCTGTTTTTAAAAATATGCATGGGTAAGACTATCAAATAAACAGTGCACAATCTAAATCTACCATGTTCCTCAAAATGTTGCTGTCATTAACTTCCTAGAAAACCCTGTACATCAAAAATGGCTGTTTGTCTCCCCAGCAGCAAATCCCAAACAGAGGCCTATCAGACATATCGAATTAAAGCCCTCCAGATGTTCTTGGACTACACTTCCCAGTATTTCGCTTCCAGTATTCCATGCTATCCCCACTGAAGCTGGGAAAGGAATCTTGGGGGTTGTAGTCCGAGAACATCTTGAGAAACCTCTTAACACAGATTGCACACTACAAAACTGTACAAAGTTCAACGAAGAAGAAGGCATGGGTGGCCTGGAAGTGGCATTCTGGTCAAAATCTTAAGACCACATGCAGTGTGAAAGTGCAACATGACAGCCTCCCAATATTAAATGGCTTAAAATTAATCAGTGATTAAAGTCTAGGCTGCAGGAGTTACCTCAAAACTGGCAAATTGTATAACTACATTTTTGATAAAGTATCAGGCAATCACTACTGGGTATATACAATATAGATAAATAACCTATGAAATTTTACTGTTTGTATCTGTTTAAAAGAATAAATAAAGAAAACAATTTGACAGCTACAAGCAAATCAAAATAAATAATACTTAAGTATACGTACATGATGCATCTCATACACACGCACACACATTTATGTATTGTTTATTGCTTGCTTGTAATGGTCAAATTGTTATAATTATTTGTATTTATTCGCAGGAGATCCCGACATCATTACTGGGTTAGTTACAGATCCTTATAGCCATTATCTGTTGGTAGCATAGAGGAATTCTGTGAAATGCATCACTTTGTATTCTGCAGTGTAACTTGATATCCATGACTATGAAAAATGGATATAGGTGGCATCTGGTTCAGACCTGTTTGTCCTCTGATCCATTTTGGGTGTGGACTGAACATGCAAAAATTCATAAATAGTTTAGCAGTGGTAGTGGACATAAGATTTCTACCACCTCTCCTAGGTTATAGCTTCTTTTTTATATGTGTCCTAGTGGGCTCAGGTGAGGAAAGCACTGAAAAGGTAATGCAAGGTGAATTGTTACTAAGAACTGGGAGGCTCCATGTGGAAACCTTCCACTGATCTGCAACTATAGGCTGCTTATTCTCATGGGCCTCTTATGACCTTAAAATGGGGAAGGGAGAAATCATGTAATTTGAACTTTTTAGAGGAAATGTGGAGTATCACAACACAATAAGCAAAATAATTGCATCTTATATTGTAGCTGCAGTGCAGTACAAAATGCATCATCTATCATGTGGATCCCTGGGGTTTTGTTTCCTTGGAGAGTGGCTGAAACAAACAAGGCTGTTCTTGTGAGAAAATGCTGATCTGGATGTAAACAGCCTCCAGGATTTACCCTGTACATGCCTCCCCAAGCTATTTGGAGCTTTATCCCTTAAGCACATTGTTCTCCCTGATCCACTTGGAAAGACCAAAGAAAAAGCAAGGTTGGTGCTTGCAGTTTGCAGTTTACTGTTTGCCTATTGGAACCAACCCATGAATGTGGGTTGCTGACTATCCCAGAACACAAGGAAGATTGTTGAAAATCTGAATAACCCCACAGACAAGTGCTGTGTCATGGGAAGTCTGTCTATATTTCTCTGCCTTAAATCTCCCCAAGTAAGAAGTGTATGAACCTGTATCTGCTCAAAGGGAATTTCAAAGCTGAAGGACTCATTGAAGTAGGGGTTCAAAGTCTTCTTCTTGACTGTAGTCTTCTTCTTCTTGAGCCTCTTTCCATTTTGCAGCAGGTGAATCTTCACATACGGATCTGAAAAGTTAAAACCAAACAGATCATGCTTTGCTGATATTAGCACACAGCCAAATGAATGAGATGGTAGGGAAAGAAATACCTCAAGGAAAACAGCCTTGGAAATATCTATGGAGTATAGAATGAGGGGAAGGACAGAAGTCTATTCATATTAATTATGGCAGCATCTTCACCTATGGCTAGATCCTCCAGGAAATCCTAGGAGCACAGCAGTCAAAAGCTTGGGTGACCCACCATTTTAGAGAGCTCTGAGAAGAACAATAGAGGGCTTAAAGGTGCCTTCCACAGCACACTTGCTCAAAGTAGGGAAAAAAATACTCTGAGGGTGACCAGTGCCCTCAGTTGTTTTTGCTACCACTGTGTAGACACACAGCAGTAACATACATACTACATGCCTTGTCTGTATAGGGCCCATGCTAGACCTATTTCCTGGGCCTTTGGGAGTGCAAGGAGGGATCTTTGTTTTGACAGCTCAACTCTGGACTTGAGTTGCCAGCTTAGAAGATGGTAAGGGGTGAGAGGCGTGGATGATGCAGGCCCTGCTCCAGGAATGAGAGCAAACATTGCTACTCCTGGGAAACCACATTCCCATGACGTATGGCTACAGCTTATGTTCAATAATATTTATTAAATTATAAAGCCCCAAACAAGTTGAGAGCAAGTTTCATGAAAAAATGGCTCCTACTATATATTGTTTATGTTTTTATATGAAATCCCTTATAGGATTTCACCACAGGAAGGGCTTTTTATATATGACACCGAACTATGGGGATAATCTCCCTCCTAATATGAGGCAAGCATTAACTGTGTTTAATTTTTAGCATTCTTTCAATTTTAAAGTATTCAAACATTTGGCAGTCCTTGATATCCAGCCACTAGTGGTCATGGACATGCTTTTGCTATAGTTGTCAATATTATAAGCTATTATTGTTTCATTTGTGCAGAGTTTCAGTTGTTTTTATTATTGTTGCCAACTGTTCCAAGATTGTCCGACAACCTTTTATAGCAACTCATCCTTTGAGGAAAGAATGAGTCCATCAATGAATCTAAGGCTGTGATCAAACACTGCAAAAAAAAAAAAAGGCATATCTGAGTTGGGATCATTCACACATAAGTTTGCCTCTTCCTCTGTCATAACATTTTGTGCTAAAATAGCTGGATTGCAGAAGGCTTTCCACACAAGCCTTTCCACACTTGGCCTTATTCTGGAATATATCTTGGGATCTGTACGCTAATGTAGACTGTGGTAGGCCTTACCTGGGGCCTGCTATAGTCTGCAGTAGCGTGCAGACAGCAGGTCCCTTTTCTGAGATATATTCGAGAATAAAGCCAGGTGCAGAAAGGGCCACTGTCTCTCTGAGGTGCCTCTGAGGTACCCCTTTTATTATGTCTGAGCAGACCTCTTCCTCCTCCACCTCCTTCCATCTAAAAATGGACATGAACAAGCCCAGACTGCACAAGTCCTGATTTCAACATTAATAGCAGAAGCTTCCCTTTCTGGTGTGACAGATGGCTGATGTTCCTGTATGTTAAAACAGCCACAAGGCAACCTGCTTCACACTAACAATTTGCCAATGTAATACTGTTTATACACAATTTTACATTCGAGGATTGTCTGTGCTCCTGATGGAGCTAAAGTGACATTGTTGATCAGGCTCCAAAACACTGGAGTTATGCTTAGCCAAGTTTGATGGTGGATCTGCAGATGTGTCTGAACTACAGTCCCCATCTTTCTATGACAAGCTTTGGGGTTGACTGAGAGTTGTAGTTCAGAACTACAATTAGGGCTCTCATAGAATAATGGGAAGTGACTTAAGGAACATCTGCAGGGCCATACAGTTGACAACCCTTGTCTAGTGACAGAGCTCTTTATTCTGCCTTCCATTTTACCACACAGACCAAAAGAAAGTAACCTATCGTTCGCCTTCAGTCAAGAGTCACATTCCCACTTTAAATAAACTGAGCTGCCCAGAGAAGATACTTCTCCCAAAATTATCTTCCTAGCAGTTATAGAACTTGATAATAGATCAAAATAGGACAAAATCACCACCTTCATTAAATCATAATGCTAGTTTACTGGTAGCATGATGCTGCCTCCTCAGATATAGGCAGTATTCCAACTTAAAAGTACTCTGTAATTTGGCCTCAGTTTCTGGTCAGCCTCAGTTCTTATCTGCAGGGTTTCTTAACGTCTGACATGTCTGAGAGCAGAGGATGAAAGAAGAGAGAATAGGGCCTGTGGGGCAGAAAAAGAATAAATCTGGCATATGGTTAAAAGACCAACAAAACTGTTGAAGAAGCCCACCACAAATGCAGAAAAGCCAGTAAAGGCAATGGACAAAGAATTATCACATTAAGAACTCTAAAAATGCCTGAATGAACAGGCAAATTTAATGTGGTATTGAAAAGAAAACTTTTCAAGGGAGAGCAATTGGCAGTCTGGTGTCACTATAGAAAAGGCATTATCTTTCATTAGAACAAGAAGTATCCGAAGTTCTGTTTCCCCTCATGAAAATCACAATCCTCTTTAATTCCTCTTTGGAACTCATTACTACTGGATAAGGCAATGCCCATCAACTTAGATGGCTTCGAAGGAAGACTTGGAAGAATACATAGGTAATATTAAATTGCATGAAAAACGGGCCCTGCCGGAAGCCCAGTGAAATGGTGTAGGACTCCTCACAGTTAGTAAACCAAACTAGCGACTTGCTGTCATCCACATTTGATTGGCTGGTCTGGTCCACCACCAGGGAATGCTACAGAGAACACTTTAAAGTGGTCTCCTGTCAGAGGTGCTAGGTTACCATGTTCTCATCACAGGCCACTCCAATGCCTCATCCCTACAAAGATAACATTTGACCTGAGACACTGGCTCACAGAAGGCTTGTCTATCACGCACAAACCATTTCCTGTCATCTTATACTGTATTCTAAAGTCTTAGGAGACCTACTGATACACACTCTTTCCAAAAGGGCACAGAGAAGTACATGTGTCCTCTGATACATATATGGTACATAGCACTCAATATCAGGAAGAGGTCGCACAACTGGAAAAAGACTGAAGTTTTGAGCCTGTGTTGCTTTCCTGAAGGAAGGGAAAAGCCTTTGCAATAAAGAAAGGAAGGTCAGAAGAAGCACTTTGTTTTTCATTCTCCCAACTGAGGCAGAGAGGTTTCCCTTACAGAAGAGATCCCTGTTGAGGAATTATTTCTTTATTTATTGACATCTACAGTATATCCTTCTTTCTTCTCCTCTTCCTCTCCCACAGTCCATGGATTCTTGTAGCTGGCTACAAGCTGAAATCTCTTCCCAGTGCAGAAGAAAGAGACCCTAGTGACAAGAAGATTTTGGCTAGGATAGCTGTCAGATTCACATTACAAAGCCAGCAAAGAATGAATTTCTTGTATGACTTAATATGGAAAAATGCATCAGTAATCTTTCTGTTAGTGGCTCAGAGGAGCCACCTAGTGGGCATAACAGCTTTATGCACCTACCTGACAGGCCTCCAACGTCCATCTTTTTCAAGTTCTTCGCTTCCAAAATGCAGACCGTAAGTTTACCAGCAGTGGGCACGTACCGTAAAGAGATGCATATGTCTCCTAATTTCTCTGGCTGTTGGAGGGAAGAGAGAAAACAATAAGAAATCTATTTCTCATGAACATCGTTATGCTTTCTTATTCAAACATAATTCAGGCTGTGAAAACTGTGAAAATATCTCATAAACGTGCTTGCTGGGTACCACTGAATCGTGGTTGACCCCTGGGTGACTCCATGGGCACTTCCGTACAGTTTTTTTTTTTTTTTTTTGGCAGAGATACAGAAATGTTTGCCACTGCTTACTTCTGGGGAGAGACTAGGAATCCAACAGCCGACCTTCCGCTTTTACCACTGAGCTCAGTCATTATCTTGTACAGCAACTTCCTATTTTCAGTGCATTGATAATGCAGTCTTTCATCAGCAAAAACCTTATTGGTGTAAAACAGATAGGAATTTGCCCATCACTCATGTATGTAGTCCCTTGCACTGGTTGTTTCCTAATGAGAGATTACTGTATTTTGAGTTGTAAGGACGTCTGTCACACTTGTAGGTCAAGGACTGCCACATCAGTATAGCTCCTTAATAGCTGCCACACTATCTCCTGACAAACACAGGGCCTATTGGCCACATAAAGCAAGTATAAGGAGCAAGAGGTACACAGACCTGTTCCATCTGCTGGCACACTAGATAGAAGCATTGGGCACCTCAACATGCAATGTTTTTTTCTGTTATCAAAGTGATACTGCATGATAATCTCTGTACTTAGATGCCCATTGGGAGTTGCCATATCAGTATATAAGGCTCTTTACTGTGTTTGTGTGGATGCATGTTTTTAAAAATGACCCAAGGCGCTATGAACTAATGTGAAGTCTTTGAAGCTTGTAGTGCTTGGAACAGCTACGAGGGCCATTTCCCTTTTATCTTATCGCAAAACAGCTGAATCTCCATGCCCACCATCTTTCTGCATTGACAGCCAGTGTTACCTGAAAGTGACGAATAAGAAAGAGAGAGAAACATTGGGTGTTTTTCCACTGTCACTAGAAGTACCCATTAAGTACCCATTAATGGGTACAAAAATGCCATTTCGTACCCATTAATGGGTACTTTTAGTGACAGTGGAAAAACACCCCATATCACCTGCTTCACTTAACTTTGCTTGTTTTGTCTTCCCCAAAGCTCTGCAGACCTCCATAAACCCTTTCTGAAGCTGGGTTTCTAAGAAGCCTCTTTCTTTCTCCCTTCCATACAAGTTTATTAAAAGTTGAGTCCAGACCAGGGATTGTGGAGATCCACCGGAGATTCAAATGTCCAGAGCATGGACTTCACAGGAAAAAAAGACAATGGTAGGAATTTACCTTGGTGTGCTGGGTTTTGCAAAGTGAAAGAGGCCTGTGCCCTGATGCCTATTGCTCTGTCTATATATACTGGAAAGCTTCTAATACGTGCCAGAAAGGTGGAGGATTCAGGTATATTTTTAGCAATACAAGTGGACAAGGAAAATTAATTTTGTTTATAAAACACTCCCTCTTCTATCTCATCTATGTGAAGATATGGCCATTTATGGCAGGAGAAATAATAGGGCATTCAAAAGGAATACTATATGCAGTATACTATTTCATTCTTCTGCCTGCTGCGGAAGAGAAAAGAGACCCATACAAAACTCAGTCAATGAGGATGCCCTTAATAGTCCATTTCTACAGAAGCAATCCACCAGCTGGAGCAGTTCACGTATCTTGGAATAAAGTCATCCACATCTGGACACCTTTTCCAGCACAGTCCCCACACTGGTCCTGAAGCTCACACAAGCTTCAAGCACCGGATTCTGCTAGTTCCTAGCCTTTGTTGTGCTACCTAGTCAACCACAAAGTGGAGGCATGTGTCAGTGCTCCATGGTCAGTTTACGAGGTGCTAGTACACTGGTATACTGGATTAGGTGGCCTTTTGGGGTCACCTGATCTGGTCTATGATCCGTCCAGCGTATACAGGCAAGGGTGGAAATATCCTAAAATGTAGTTTCATAAAAATGATTGCTTCTTTCAGAGCAAGCATTGTTTACATGCAGTTCCTTTATGATTTGCATTATTTATGTACAGTATATTATTATTTATATTTTGGAATTTTCTTTGCTATAGGCATAATTACTTTTTTCCCACTACAGAGTTATTAAAGTGCCATTTTAAATCCAAGGGTTTATTCTGTGAAGAAGGCAACAAAGAACTAAGCTTTTAAGGCTCAGCTTTTAAGGCTTCAGCTTACTGACACTGACAAAAGTTCTCAGAGAAGCAACTTAATAGCAAAATGCTGAGGTAAGGGATTGTTTTGATGAGAAACTGAGAGATTCTCTACGGTTTGTTGAAGCCAATCCAGGGCAGAAAGGAGCTTTGCTTACTAAATGTGTTCATTTGCAGGTTCTGCTTTCCTTCTCTTCAGTTCCTTACAGAGGTTTCAGGACATTCAGCAGAAATCAATTCTATTGAACCCTTGAGGAACACTATGTATAGATAACCTCAGCATTTAGGCTGCTTCTTGCTGCTTCTATCTGATTCTGAAAGTTAAGCAAAGTCTGGCCTGGTAATACACAGAAGGGAGACTGTGTACGAATAATGAGGATTGTAGGCAGACTGGAAAGTCAAAAAATATTCTAAAAGAAGCAGTGTTAAATTGCTTGTATACTCATCCTAGGATAGGTGCATTAATTTGTTCATGTAGTTCTAGACCAAAGCCCAATCCCCCACTAGCAAGTGATAATCTGTACAGTGCCTGACAAAAGTTCTGTCGCTTATCCATGTTGTTGAAA
>MTQE01003428.1:6569908-6587591 GCA_014337955.1 Aspidoscelis marmoratus
CTGTGAAGGGGGCTTGAGTTGCTGCTGCTGCTGTGTGCCCTGGGAAATGGAGAGGGGGGGGAGAATAGCTGGCTGCCCACTACCATTTTACCTCCAGGCAAGCGGCAGCCACCCAGCCACCAAGCTAGGCTCCCTGAAGGGGTCCCTTATGGGTGGCACATTCATGCCAGGAGAAAGGACAGGGCAGCCCCGAAAAGCACCTTTTAAAAAGTAGCCATTTGAGTCCCCCCTTGAGTCATGTACGCCAGGTACGACCCTCAGAATCCGGATCCAACACGATTAAGCTGAAAGTATTGGGAATAGGCAAATTCGTGTTTGCATCCGGTTCTATTATTTTGGTTTAGGGAAACTGGATTAAGCTTATAATGGGGATGTGCCCAATACCTTGCTTGATTGTCAACTAATTTTAAGTTTTTTTTGAACTAAGTACAGTTTAATCTGGTCTGTAAATTACAAATTTTTTTGAGAAAGGAACTGCATGAGATGTAGTCTGAAGGCTAAGGCCCTTTCTCCACTGGGCCTTATTCTGGAATATATTCTGGAATAGAGAGCTGCCATCCACCTGCTAGTGCAGGATCTGCAATAGTCTGCACCAGCATTCAGATGCCAAGCCTCTGTTCTAGGACATAACCCAAAATAAGGTTCATTGAAGAAAAAGTTTGAAAAATGTTCTGTTTAAGGCCCCTGAAGACCTTAAATATATTCCACATTTGTTTCTTTTTCTTTCCTTAGTTTGGACTTCTATCCTGCACTTCCCTAACATGGATTTCTTATCAGAGAATACCAAACACAGTTTACTAAAGAAATTTGCAAATAAGACAAGAAATCTAATACATGCATAGCAAACTTAACAAACACACACATTCATGGAAACTTTAGAATTAGAGGTAATCAAAATTAGTTAAAGAAACAAAATGGCTTCTTTCCAGTGAAGTGTGGCAAACACATGCAGGCCATTAATACTAGTTGACTGTTTTATCATTGCTTTTGTGATTGTTAGGCCCTATCAATTAGATACAGACACACAACCATGAACAAGCCCTAAGGTTTGTTGCTAGATATATCACATTATCCAGAAAAAGAAATTATCCATTCAAATTTATATAAAATTGTGTCTATGTTCAGTCTCATTTCTAGATGAGTAGCTTTGCAGCTATTCAATCTTCCTGAAACCAAGGGCCTGTTTACACTGACTTAAGTGCTTCCATTCACTTTGTTGTCACTGCAACAACCCCAGAATGGGTTAACCCTTCTCTGGAGCAACCCAGCTTTGGACTGCTATAATGCAGTCTACAGCCTGCTCGGAAGTGACTAAATCATTTCTAGGAAGGTAGTTTTGCAATCTCTTCCTGGTGTGGTACCGTGAGTGGGTATGGTTGCATGACCTTGGCTGCCAGATTGCCATGGCAACATCCAACCATGCACTGGGTTCAAACATTCCGCTGGCTAGCCCATTTGAATTGCATGCACTTATGGCCAAGTATGGGATTAGTCCAATGTGTGCAGTGCATTGCTAACGCATTGCTACCTTACCTGAATATTATGGCATTATTATATCATACTATAAGGTAAGTGCAAAAAGGTCCCAAGAGTCAGGAGAAACTATTTAACTCCTTCAATTTAAACTGAATATCAAGATTAACTCCACTGTCTACAGCAGCCTTCAAGAACTCAGTTCTAGTAGGAGTTTTAGGCCCATTTCATACTAGGTCTTCTTCCAGATTATCTCCAGGAACAGGGACCTAGTAGTCATACCTATGATAGTGCAGACTATGGCAGGTTATGGGCAGAGTCTGATGTAGACTGCACCAGCATGGAGATGGCAGGTCCCTATTTTGGGTTATAATCTGGAATAAGGTGCAGTGCAGGAAGAACCTTAGTTCAAACTACCTAGAAGTCATGGCAATGGGAAAAAGGGACTCTGGGAAGTACATGACATTAAATAAACCCTCTGCCCTGACCCTTTTTTCCTAAGGGAAATGATGTTTACATCAGGACCTACCGTGAGTTGATATCCAGGTAAGTCAGAAAAGATGGAGACAGAACAACACAGAAGGAAGACAAGGAGAGCACAGAGAAGGAAAAGAAGGGCATTATAGAGACAAAAACAGCACAAATAATCAACACCACCCAGTGCTTCTGAGAAATGACAGATTCCATACCTTCCAAAGACTAGAAAAGCTGGTGCAGGAAGGCAAATCATAAAGCAGATAACATTAAATATTTTCTTTCTTTTTTTAAGCGTGCTGGTTCAATTCAAAAGAAAAAAGAAACCTGTGTCTGAATTTCCAAGGCCATGTTCTCCATTTGTGACTGGAGGGTTATCTTTCTGAAAGTCAAACTGAGGCCAGAAAGATGGATTGGGACAATGCTTTAGATCTACTGACCATCACCACCAGTGAATTTGCTCTGATTCCAACTTTGCTTAGACAAGTGCAAATGAGGCAACCATTTGCCATGGTGTCCATTTTAATCTAGCCAAGTTCCTCTTTAAGTGAAATTGGCTGAAGGTAACTGCCAGACCTGTATTTCTCTAGAAGCCAAAAAACACAGAAATACATAGGGGAAAGAGAAAGAGAGAAAAGAATATGACTTTCTGTACAGATCAGTAACTCAAAAGGCAGTACATTAGCTATTAAAAAGGGCCTTTTATGAAGAACAAAGAAGTAAAAATGAAGTGCAAAGCAGAGACATATAGCCAAGTGGGTACAGTAAAACAGATTCAGAGGCCTACAGGGAAGTGCACTACTTTTCATTTCTTTTCTAGAGGAAGCCACACAGCCATTCAGAGCCACTTCAACATCGATCTGTCCGTCCTGCACAATGATAGTTCATGACCTTTTCAGAGATTAGACCAATAAAAAGCATTCACATGGGAAGAATGATGAGTTGGGTCATCATTAGGACCTCTTCCACACTGAAAAGTATGACCACAGGCTCAGTGAAGACTTCTCCATCAGATTCATTTCAATGCATTGTGTGCTCCTGTTTTCAGGAAGGTGAAGTGTCTTGATTACCAACCCATGTAAGCACTGAGCATTGCAATTCCTAACTGAGTTAATTAAAAATGAGAAACCCTAATTAAGGCTGTGTCTCCACTTCCCTATGGGGGCACCCAAAATTGCAGGTCTGTTTGTCATCCAAGGTGCCTGTTAAGCAGGACACAGTTGTCCACTCTCACCACAGGCCCCTTGTATTCCAGGTTAAAATGACACCTCCATGGAGATGTGGAAGTGCCTTTGGCAGCAGTGATCATGGTGCCAACTCCTTAGGTAAGCAGAGACCTGGCCAAAGTGAGATATGAATGCTGCTTCATATACCTTTATTCCTAATATATTGCAAGCATCCAGTTACCTGGGTTCATATTAAGCAGTATTACAAGGCTACAGTTAGCCTTCTTTAGCTTGTTGTAGTAATACTAGTTGGGGCTGATGGATATCTACTGTACGTTGCCCAGAATAGTCAGAAAGCAAAAGATGGGTAAAAGTTGTTACAAAGAAACACAGATCACAAACTAGGAGGCTACATCTAAGTAAGAAAGGCCCTTTCAGTGCTGTACCTTATTCACAGGACGTGAATGAAAGTGCGAAAATGCTCAGAGTCAGTGGCATTCCTGGCATTCAGGTTTAATTGCACATCAACTGCATAACATGTGTGGGAACAACTCTCACCATTTATCTTTTATCTTTCTTCTGCATTAATCACATGCTTTGCATGGTTTACATTTACCCAAAAATGCTGAGAACGCTTCAGGTATGGACACATGTATTGGCAATGGGTTCTCCCAAAGGAGGCTTTTCTGTAGCATTCTTTCTTGGGTAAGTGTGAATTGGACACAACATTGCCCAGTTTGTCAACAAATATGTCTTTTCTCAATTCAGCCTTGTTTCTCAGCTTTCTAGAAGCAAAGGCTCACAGTGATGTCCCTCTTCTGCTGTAGTGTTTAATAAGAGCACAGTAAGGAGGATTTAGCAAAGAGGTAAGTCTTTTTTCTTAGCACACATAAGCTGTAGGAAAGAGATCTCTAAAACTAGGCAGCCTATAGACACGAAATACTTCTAGCAGTATGGGCTAAAAAAATCCTATTTCTTCTCTATTGTTTTTAATCGCTTTCTATTTGATTTTTTTATGCATTTTAATTGTGCAACACATCCTGCAACCTCAAGGTATAGGATGGCATATGGATGTAAATAAATATCTGAATAAATATAGTTTGCTCATGCAAAATAAACAGTCTGTGCTAGAAAAATATAATTTGCACAGCTGAGAGCCCAGGTTATACAGAATTCCATCCTGTCTGCTTTTTAAATGAATTTTGCTGCTGAGTTAGTTTGCCACCAACAAGGCAAATAATACAACTCTGAGCAGGTTGAATTTTTTTTAAAAAAATGTTGAATTAGTGGCATCATGGGGGACAGTGCTGCAGATTGTTTAATGAATTATGATTTATACACCATCTTGTACATTATTTTCTGGCAGTCTTCTCAGTGCAGACTTTTCATTTTTTGATTTTGAATTTATTTTTTGTATGGATCAGGCTAGGGAAATTGCAATTTACAGTAGGAGATGGAACCCTACCTTCCATGGATTCTGGTCAAGGTAAGTTTTGGGGATAAAGTTCAGTCTATCAAATACACTATAATGCAATCATCTCGTTAGCCTTCTCTTAAATACAATACTATACACCACATTATTACTGTGTAGCTAGTGCCCATTCACTTCCAGCAGAGTCTGCTAAAAAAAACTTCATAGTTGAGTAGGCTTGAACAATAAAATAAACCAGACTCCAGCAGCATGTAAGAGAGAAGACATTTGTTTGCATTGTGTTTACTATTATATTTCTGTATGTGTTTTATTGGAAGAATAACAAATAGAAACAGAACTTAGAATTTGTCCATCCAATCTATTCCCTGGTAATGCAGTTTCTTACCTAAGGGACCTGTTGATACATTCAAGTAAATCAGAAACTCTAGCTGCATCCAGACATAGGCTACTTATTCAGCTATATTTCACTATATTTCAGCTATATTTCTGGAACAAAGCATGCAACAAGGCAGTGCCAAAATGGGTCCCTCTTGCCCTAGAAATACAAATAAATAAATAAATAAATAAATAAATAAATAAATAAATAAATAAATAAATAAATAAATAAATAAATAAATAAATAAATAAATAAATAAATAAATAAATAAATAGTATGCCTTATAGAGGTCTACTGGGATTCTGACCCAGAAGCAGACCAGGAATCCATTTTGGGGTTCATCATCTAGAATATGATCCATCTCATGCAGATGGAGCATATCAGTGGGAGTGGTCAGAAAAGGACAACAGCACCAAAATATCTGGATCTAAGGTACTGCAGGTGCAGAAAAGCCCATTTTTGCACACATCTCACAGGTTCTACAGTGCTGTGCAATTATAAAACCTGATACCCAAAGGCATCAGTGGCTCAGAAAAAATTACGGTGAAAGTGTGAGAAAATTATCTCCCATTTTCAAGGCTACCTCCAGAAAATCACTTATGTATTCCATAATTTACTGATTTACCAGTTTAAAGCACATCTGGAACTATTACACATTTTCTGCTTTTTACGTTGATACTCAACATTTTTTTTAGCATTTCCACAGCTGCAGAATGGTATTACAGCTGTGAGATTTCACTGTACTTCTCATTCACTAATGCAGACAGAGCTGCAATTAGGGAATAAAGGATATTGCGCTAGGACAGTTCATTATACCAGAAAAATTATAACCCTATAAATCAGGTTGATATTCTGGCCCCGTGTCTGGGCCTCCTACTACAAATCAGATACAATCATGAAATAATTAAGTGTTTTTGATTTTGTTTGGATGCAGCCCTAGTCTCTTAAACACCACTGCCTGACTTCAACCTATCATAGCAATTAGAAATATTTTGATTGGTATTTCAAAAAGAGGCAAGTTTAGGATTTGTCTGAGTAGATTGCATAATATTGCAGTGCTTGATAAATCTCACTGCTGATCTTATTTAGGAAGCTTTTAGATGTATTTTTGCATTTAGGCTTCCTCCAGCCTATACCACACGATCTAGAGAACTCTTGACTGCCATTCACTGCCTCCTAGCAGATGTGAAAAATAAGCCTGCAATAGTTCTTCACATCTACCAACAGCTTCCAAAACGATCCCTCTTCATGTTACCGGAAGCCAGGAAAGTCCTGGCCGCCTCCTTTTGTTATTTTTCATGCATTCGGCTGATTTCTGATTATACAAATTGAGTTTGTTTTGGAACCAGTCAAGATAAGGGAAATTTTTAATGGGATACTCAGCATCATTACTGGAGTCTCCTAATATTGATATACTGAGTTATTGCCCCTCTAACAATTGAACGTGGCATTCCCAATATAGTCCTGGGAACATTGTGGATTTTAGTGTGTGCTTTGAGGCACCCTTAATAAGATTAACTTGTTCCATGCATTCTACTGCTGTGTAAACATCTACCAGTCCAAAATATAGGAAAAGAGTGCCTTGATTAGATAAGCTGCAGATGTTCTCAAGAGGGATATTTTTACCTGTCCTTTCATGTCTTTCATATTCAGGGCATTTTTCATCCCTTTTTTGTCCTTCTTGTTCTTCTTCTTCTTGCAGCAGCATTTTTTGCAAATGCAAAAGCAGCAGGTGAGGATCAGCAATCCAGCAACTACAGCAATGGCAATCAGAGCCCATGGTGGCACTGTGAATAACAACAAGAAGCAAAGTTACTGCGCAAGTTAATGTGGTCTGACCATAATAACAGTGGGGATTGATCAAAGCAGCTACAGAGTGGATGGCACATTCAAAAATGATATGCCTTTCAAGGACCTCCTCAGTCCAGTGGCTTACGTTAGAGTACACATAAACACAGTCTTAAATTGAAACAAAATACCACCAAGAATTGGAACTTCCTGTTCAATGTAGAAATAGAGGCTATTTCTGCACAGTGCGGGTTATCCAGCAGTATGCTGGCTTGGGCTAGGTAGCCCACTCCAAGGGTTGTCCGCATTTCCTACAACTCCACACAACCCAGCCCCGTCCCAAGTGCTGGGATTAAAGGCTAGGCCCAGCTTTTCAAAGGCCAGGAGCATTTTCGTTCTTCCCTTCCTATCCGCTGGACAGGAAAGGAGCATGATTAACCAATGTTGACTAGCACTCACACTTGAGGTGCTAGTCAATTTTGACTGTTCCCTTTCTCCAGGATCGAATACCTACCTTATTCAAGCCAGGGCCCAGTCCTCCTCTGGGTGCCACTATTTTGGCAGCAGTGCCCTCCGTGAATGTGCGTGCATCAGCGCCGTTACCTTGATGACACAGATGCTCTGAACACATGCAGCCATGTCTATGGTTGTCCAAGGTGCCAGCATGCTTGTGCGGTACCTCAGACGACCTCAGTACATGGAAGAAGAGCAAATGGTCACTGCCCCAGACGCTTGAGGTAAGTTATTGGGTAAGGTTGGTTAACATCTGGAGCACAATTTTACGCTTCACACCTAATCAATTAATAGTGCACTTCTGGTGAGGGTGGGCATGCTTAGAGGCTGTAACAGCTTACCCCATGTGCATATGCTCTTCACCAGAAGTTCACTAATCGTGCACTAGAGGCTATAGTGCAAATAGGCCTCAGGTTTCATAGTTCCTAGATGGGGCCTTTTAGGAAGTAGACCCAGAAGCTTTGTATTTCCACCATTGCTTCTGGTTCCTGAGCCAAAAAAGATGCTGGGCATGGCCAACCGCATATCCTTCATGGTCCAGTATACCAGCAGTACTCCACTTGTCTACTGGGGAAGTGGGATAAAAAAAACCCTGAGAACTGGGATAAGGGACGATTTTGATGTTCTACGAGGAACAGGGCCTCTGCTTTTTTCCTTGCCAGAAGACAAGGTTCTAGTACTCTTTGTGGGTCAATATATTGGCCAGTGTAGAAAGGACCAAAGGGCTAAACTACATACAATATTGTATTCCTGGAGAGTTTGTTCTGTTTCAAGAACATTCACATTTATAGTTGTTAGCTCACCTCAAGTTTTCGTTTTTCACACATCTTTCTAGTACCTCAACTCACTCCAAGTAGCCCAGTCCATTGGCCACCCCTTTTTGTCAATCACCTGTTTTATTTTCCCCTTTCGCTCAAGGTCCAGACTCCCAAAATGCATTTCAGTAACACACCAAAAACTCTAATCCACTTTGGGGGTAGTCTGCTTTTCAGAAACTCTACCATTGGGTTAGATCATCTGGAAGGAAAATGGTTGCTCACTTTGCTGAGGAGTCTTCTCAGTTCTGCTGTAGCTGAGCTCAAACGTTTAAATTCTCGACAAGTGCAAAAAAGTGGGGGAAGGTTGATGTGGGTCAGATAAGACAAAAGGTGAAAGACACAAAGTGGGGGAGGAACATGAGGGCCCTCATTGGATGGCAGTTAACAAGAGAAGGATCATGAGCTACAGGTCTTCAGATGGGGAATGTGTACAGCTTTATATAGGAATTATCACCACACTGCATAGCATTTCCTGTATGCCTCTTTTTAAAAAAACAGCCTTGCAAGAACATTCTTAAAGCCTAAAAATCAACCTGACATATCATTTAAATGGATGTCATTTATTGCTTTTCATTGCTTTACCTTAAAAATATCATATCCCACTACGTAGATATAAATAAATACATAAATATTAAGCACACTTTCCCCCCCCCATTAAACTCTTTTTCTTTTTCCTGCAACCTATTATTTTGATTTATATATTTATTTTAGCAAAAAGCAATTAAGGAAAAACCAATATTTTCACCACTCCAGTAATTTTTGTGAAAATGCTGTCTCAGTTATAAACAGGAAGTATGGGATCCTCTAGAAACTGTTGAACTCCAATTCTTAATAGGCCAGTTAGCATAATTAATGACCAGGGATTCCAGTAGCTGGGGGTTGGGTGGGGGCAAGAGGTTCCCAATTCCTGGCTTGGTCTATATCAAAATTATGTCCAAGGCCCTTTCTGCACTGGGCCCCATTCTGAATATACCCCAGCTAGGGGCCTGTCATCTGCATATTGGTGCAAATTATAACCACAGTCTCTCCCAACATGTGGAAGTCAGGCCCGTATTCTGGGATATAATCCAGTATAAGGTCAAGTGCAGATATGGCCTAAATATCCATCTGTGCCATTTAGACCACAAAATAAGTTCTGCCAAGCAGTAAGGGCAGAGAAAATTCAATGCACAAAACATGCCCTATTTCATGGTATTCCACGCATGTGTTGAATTGTCCAGATAGGACAGAGACTGTATGTTACTTACGAGGAATCTTGTTTATCTCATTCATGAACTTTTCTTTAATCTGGGCAAAGACATCCTCCTTGCTCTCCACTGGACCTGAGGGATGGGTTGTGTTCTCCATCGACACTGCAGGTGCTGCCGTTGTGGCCGGAGGTGCTGAAGTGCCCGTAGTCACAGCTATTATGGGCTCAGGCTTGGGTTTATTGAAGAGTTTCCACGTCATCTTGGCTGGAGTTGATGACTACTGAAAAACAGAGGAATCACCATGACAATTAAAAGCCAAACTCTTATTCCTGCTAATTTAGCATCTTTCAGATGTTACTGGATTGCACTTCCCATGAACTTTGATCTGATAGTTGGGATTAATAGGCGATGGAGTTCAACATGGAATGGTACAGTGTTAAGAAGTCTTTTGATCCAGATTACTACAGAAAAGCCAGCTGCGCACTGTAAATAAATGGCTCAAAACTTGCTTAGAGATGGTAGCATACACCTTAACCACATTAAAGGCCAGATGTTGCACTTCCAAAGTGCATTCTCCTGCCTTTAATATAGATGAGCGATAAGATGGGAACACTAATGTCCACATGCTGTCCGCTCTAGAGTGCTTTTGAGCTGCTTTTTAAAATATGTTTGGATGCCACCTTAAAAATGGAAAAACTTACCTGGAATCTAGCAGACAGAGAAGCAATTACTTTTTCAGCTTGTTACCATAACCATACAATTTCTAAAAATTATAAACATATTTCTAACCCATCTAACCTCAAACTGGAGATAATTTTAATTATATATGAGGGTACAGCACCCTGTCTGATCCATGGCTTACCATTCTGTCTTCTGCCCTCAGGATATCTTTCCTTTCAGAAAGGAAAGACAGTTTCTGTACTTAGCCTCCTGAACCACAACAAGGCCATTTGGACTGGGATTGCCTGGTCAGCTCCAGTCTCTTATGAGGGACCTCTAAAAGCTATGAAGGCTAGAAACTTTCACTCTTGGCCTTTGGAGCACTGGGGAACCCATTCTGGCAAGACATTTTGTTGCACTGCTGAAATTGGTCCCCTGGGGTATATCAGACCATTGAGGCATGCAAACCCCATATATGTAAGGTCTACATTCCGTCCTATGTGGATGGAGGGTGCTAGCTGGGAACAGTTTACTGCCAAATACAAAAAAGGCCCAGAGTGGTATTAGAGACCAAGTAAGGGACCACCAAGGGTTGATCCTAACCTTTGGAGCATTTGGAGGCCTCCCATGCCAGCGCTGAAGGTGGTGTGAACTTCAGAACGAGCATGGCTCCCAAAGCAGACAACTTTGTTCCATGCCAAGAGCAATCCATCTCAGCTTGAGATGGATTGCCTTTCCTAGACCTGAGCACACCACTTTGATTCAGGATAGTGCTGGTAAGTGTGGAAATGGTCTAAGACTGAAGCTGTATCCACACACGGTTAAAAAAGGAAAAGTGGCTTAAACGTATCCAATAGGTTGTGGTATTCACATGCTTGTGATCTAATCTACATTAAAGTCTGGTAAATCTCATTCCAAAGTGCATTTGCTGGCTTTTAATGTGGATCAGATGTGGGATGGGAGAACTAGCATCTGCATGCTATCATCTACCTTTTGAGCTGCTTTCTCCCCCCCTTTCTTTTTTACTCTGTGCTGCTGCAGCCTAAGAAAAGACAAGAAGGTAAATGACATAAGCGAAAAACACATAAGCAATCCCACAAGGAAAGGTCTGCTTTCACCCTTCCTTCTCCAAAGGTTCATATTACCTGCCAGGAGTAAAAACAAGCAATTTGAAAGAATGTGCTCCAATTAAGGTGTTTGACCTACATAACAAGAAATCTGCAGAGTGCAGTATGAATATTAAGCCACACAGTTTCCTGGGGATGGACACTGCAACCCTGTTCAGGACTTCAAAGAATGTACTGCAGTGCAGCAGAGAGTTCAGGATTGTGTTCCACCCTGAGCTTCTCAGCAGGGATCTGTATATGTGTATTGATCTGTTAAAAATCGTCCACAACCAAAGATATTCTGTCTCCACCTTCTACCTGCTAGAATTAAGACAAGAAGAAGAAGAGTTGGCTTTTCTACCTCACTTTCTCACTCATTTAAGGGGACTCAAAGCGGCTGACAAAGCTTTCTGTTCTTCTCCCCACACCAGACACCCTGTGAGATGGGTGGGGCTGTGAGAACTCAGAAGAGAGCTGTGACTAGCCCAAGGTCACCCAGCTGGCTTCATGGGGGAGGGCGGAATCGAACCCGGTATTCCCAGATAAGGGTTTGGTTCCTTAACCACTAGACCAAACTGGCTCACAAGGAAGCCTACCAATTCAATTTTGGAAGTGCGAAGGGTATACTGAGCTGTTGCAATTATCAGACCAACTGCCTGTTTAGTTTAGTCTCAACTGCACAGACTAGCTATGACTTGTCAGATGGATCTCTCCAGCCTGATTCGAGACACCTGGTGCTGTACTACCAAGCTAGGGTTTAACCCACACCATGTCCCTCAAGATGCACAGCTGCCGAATCAATCTCTCATTCTCACTTTCTGCTGATTATTTTCCCCAGAAGTAGTTTCTGGCTGTGATCAGACATGGCAAAAAATGCACCTCTTAGGGGCTTCAGAGGCCCCTTCGAGATGTGACTGTTCACACACCAGTCTATCCCTGAGCTAGAAAAGATGGATTAGAGAAGGGCTTTGGAACACAAGGGCCAAACACTGTCTCTTTGAAGCATCCTTTTTGTTACATCTAAACATAACAGTTCTTCACCTTGTTGCTACCACAGAAGTCCCCAAAAGATGTTTTATTTTGCACCTCTCAGAATGGATTCTTTTTACAAGGCAATCTTATGTAGACATGTAGATTCAGTCTGAAGATTTGAAGATGGCATATATCACCCTACTGCCCTTTTATCCAGGGGGATAGAAAGGTCGAAATGGGTCCAGGGATAAGATTTAAAAATGGTGCTCCTCGTTGCCTTGCAGTCATTCATCTGAGCCTTCTTAGCTTGTCCACTGAGACCTGTGGCAGGGACATCAAAGACTTCAGGTTGGAGAAAAATACAAATTGATGGGTTAGTGAAAAATGTGTGCAAAATGCTTTGTGAAAATAAATTTAAAAAACTGAAAAAAGTTATTTGTTAGGCTTATGTGATTCTAGCTGGGCAGATTCTTAAGACCAGCTCATGGTCCCTCTCACTTGTTTAAGCTATTTTTTTTTGGTCCAAATGCAGATAAGCCTCCTGCCTCCTGGGACTATTCAGGGAATGTAATGCATGTCCATGGGAGTCTCAATACAGTTCCAGGTTAGTTGATAAAAAATCCAAATAATCAGTATTACAGCAAATCTAGCACTGACACCAGGTTTTCCACAATAACTGATTCCTTACCTCTATCTGGCAGGCCTTTGCATTATTGTTTCTAAGAGAAAAAAAAAAAACGGCTGCAAGCCAAGCATCAGAAAAATATTAAGGGAAGCAGTTGGTCATATGGCTGGTATTCTGACCAGGAACAATAATGCGAAAAACTGCCAGATGACCATAAGAAGCCAAGATTGGCTCTTGCTGTCTGGAGATACCCAGGACACACATAGGGTGTTTTCCCACTGTCACTAGAAGTACCCATTAATGGGTACTTAATGGGTACTTTTAGTGACAGTGGAAAAACACCCATTGAGAAAGATGGGGTTACTTCAGTGTTTTCCAGTACGGAGAGACTACTGCAACAACTTTTCATAACTTGCAGATTACTACCTTCTTCCTGTTATCCCAAGGACTTTAGGGATCCAGGCAAAAACTGGTTGCAAGGTCCTTCTTTTGCAGCTAGCACATATGCCTTTTTATATTCATTCAGTTCTGGTTGTGTAGGTGTGTATTGATCCTTTGAGGGAGCCCTAATTTCATTATTTAGTTATGTGCTTTTAGTTTCTTTCAGATTTATAGATCAATAAATAAAGAGGCAGTCTTGGACAAGTCCTTGGAACTGTACAGTTTTAAAATGATTGCAAGGTGGATCATTCTTATGAGCAGGTATTGGTGATTCATCAAGGCCAACTCATAATTGCTGCTAATTTATAATACATTGGCTAAGGTTCAATGCGTGAAGTTGGTATATTGATCAACTAAAGCTGCAGCCCAAAATACACCAGGGATGAGAAAGCTTTAACCTCTGAGCCAGATGGGTCTGTCAGAAGACCCAACTGTTCCCCTTGATTCCTTTCTCCCTCGAGTTTCCTGCTGGATGGAGATCATGGAACCTAAGTTAGAGTGGCTTTCAGAAATTACTCTGTAGTCTCCACAGACCTCCTTTCTTTTCACATGACCTCCTCCTCATTCAACCCACTTTCTTGTTCCATACCTTCCTTGAGACTTTCATTCCTCTCCTTCTCTACTCAAGCTTTATTCCTGCACATGTATAGAACATGTTTGCCTGGTAGCTCTTTGTTTTTAACTCAGTTTAAGTTACCTTTTCAGGAGCAGATTCTGTTTCTGATTTTGCTTTTGAACATGTGTACAAACATCTACAAGGATCCAGGGACTATGGACTATAAACCTGTATAGATATTTTGACCATATGGAAGACACCTGAAAAGCCATCTTGGAAATAAAGCTGCATATTGAATTGGATTCCTGAACCCCCTCCTCTGCTGTCCAGTATCTTCAGATTTCAGTCAGAGGAAAAAGCAAAGACCTGAGTCATCAGGAAGAGCCTCAGACAGACAGCACAGCAATGCAAGGCTATTCTATCTAAGGCAAGTCTTTGTCTAGCTTTGGCTCCTTGTTTCTACTTCAGCGCCACCAAGCAGCTGCTGGAATAATATAATAATTTTGCCCAGCCTGGTTTCATACCTATTACAACCCCTTTGCTTCCTGCATATATGGAGTAGGGTATGGAAAAGAGTAAGTGGGCTAGTGGGCTGACCAATTATGATCCCTGGTCCAGAGACAAACACCTTTCCGTACTTCGTCATAACCACACACCTGACTACTCCAGTTAGACAGGTTAGTCAGCAGTTATTTCTAGTCCGGCCAGTGAGCTGTCATGGCTGAATGGGCATCTGAACCCAGGAACTGGCACTAACCTGCTCTCATTCAGTTCAAAGAACTCCATTCCTTGGCCAGCGGTTGCAAGCCCTGGAGCCTCAAAACATCTCAAACACCTTGGATAATTCATTCAGGTTACAACATATATATTTCAAAGTCACTTAATTCATTGTGAAAGGATCACCATTTACTTCACAAGTAAAATATAAATATTACGGAGAGATGAAATTTTAGGAAGATTTACTATAATTAAAGTAAAACAACAAAGCATCTCACTACAGTAGAGAAGACCATGATGGGGTGAACTTGGCCCAGGGACTCTTCATGAATAACCTTAAAGGGACTTCTGCTCCCCCTTGTTAGGGCTCCTTGGGTGCTAAGGAACACGGACAAGGAAGCACCTCAAAAAGAATACAATCGACCATGTGGCTATCCTAGTAACAGCAGACTGAGTTACACCTGGCAATGTGACAGCTCTTCTCACCTCACCAGGACTAGCTTTTGTGATATGATGTGAACAGCTTGCCAATTTCCCAAAGAGCCTAATTAGTCTTTTAAATGAAAGGCAAAATTTTGAAGGGCATTTCATGCTGACTGCTAATGTGATGCTTACCAGAGGTCAAAGCAGGCTCTTCCTCAAAGAATTAGGGAATTCTTTTTCTCCTCCCCTCCCTTTCCTCTTGAAGCATCACTGAAGGACACAGTCGGATATCACATACTGAGATATTAAGAAATGGAAATACTGCATGCGAACAAGGAAGTTTTCTTAATTGAGAATTTGCAATTATCTAAGCATTGCTGTATGAAGTTGTTTAGACATTAAAAAGCATTTCCTGCTTTAAGGACTGGGATATTACCATAGTTGGAAAAAGCAAAATCTGTTTCCACCCAAATAAATCACATCTTTGAAGTAGTTTTTGATAGAGGAAAAAGATCCATAATATCCATTGCTTAAGAGAGGTGAAAAAGTAGCCAGTTTTACATGTAGTGTTTATCAGAAGGAGACTGATGGCTCTATATTAACAACAACACAGCCATCTTACTCTCATTATACATTTGGGGATTTCAAAACATTGGGCATTTTTGAACGCATAGGTTCTGGATTAGTAGGTCTGGAACAGCCAGGCCCACTGGTCCACATCACAGCACATGGTGGTCTGTAGTGGTGCAATCTGCACAACAGTGCTGACCCAGACCAGATCCTGTACTGGTCCTGAAGTCAGGTTTTGGGGCTGCCCTCTGGGGGCTCCAAACGACTAGGATTGGAAGTTCCAAGCCTTGGGGTCCCTGGGTGACACATTTTGGCAGTGCACATGGGGCCTCTAATAGTCCAGGCAACAGTAGCTTGCCATTTGCATATTCCTAAGTCCTGGATTGGGGGTGACCAACCCACCAATAGACCTGCTTAGTCCAGTCTACTGGTGATCCAGATCAAAGGGTCCTTGATCTGGATTATACTCTGTCCTACACAGAGCATTGGTGTGCAGTGAAGAAGGGGAGCCTGTTGTCTACTTTAAAGACTGGCCCAAAGATAAGTACAGAAAGGCTCAGTGACTCTGCCATGGTCACATCTGTCTGTTCCTGTTACAACTACACCCTCTGCTTAATACTAGGTGAGACCTCTTGACAGAGATATCTCATACCCAGTCCAACAGGACACTTGGGACTAAAATCCCAACCCTGCTTGTCCAAGCCCATGTGAAAGACTCCATACCCTTCCTCACTTTGTATTCTGCCACCATCACATTTAGTTGTTCATCTCCAATGCAGCACAACTCTAAATCCCCTCATCTCCTGAACCTGCCATTCCCTTCTTTCACAAGGGCTCTGCATATTTATGAGTTAATATTTATGGCTGACTGGTAAACAACAAAATCGCCCGCAGGCAGCAACTCATTTTTGCTCTCTGATTAATACCAGTACCATAGACAGCCACAACTTGGTTGCCAGTGGCTATGTACGCCAAGTGTAATAGATTTCCACCTATATGTAATAATTTAGCAATAGGGAGCAGAGGGGGTTCAGAGAAGTGAAACAGAGAGGTTGAAAACTGTCTGGGTAACAAGCCTGCCAGTTGACTGTGTGGCTAATGAATCAATGCCTTTTTCTGTTTTCTTTCTGCATTGAAACATGGAGTCCATCAATCATTAAGGGGAGGTGCTATTTACTGTAACAATCTTGCTTCAGCTTAAACAATACTTTTTTAAGGTTGTAAAAAGAAAAGGGAGAGAAGAGAAGAGAAGGGAGGGAGGGAGGGAGGGAGGTTGCACACCTATCCATCAGGCCCAATCTCCTGATGGGAGAAAAACAAAAACATACTGGAAATTTTTCAGCAGTTACTGGACTCAAGCTGGAGAACTAATGCTAGCAGGCAAGCTGCCATTTTGCTTGTTTTACAACTATCCAAGTCCAAAGTACAGAAACTGCCATAGGTGGTGATGGGGAGGCGGAGGGGTTGGGGAAAGAAAATGGTCTGCATCATGATCTAAATTCACTGCTGTTGTTTCTTTAAAAAAGAATAATAATAAGAAAAAGCAACAAACCCTCAAGGAGATTTATAAAAAAAGTAAAACAAACATTCGAAAAAAGGAACTTTGACTTCATAATATAGAAAAATTCCTTGGGAAGAGTTTTTTTTAAAAAAACACCACTATTTTAATTTGGTCAGCCGTCTTTTCTAGGTTTCCTGCGCCACAGTTAGAATATAAACCATTTCATCTCTTTCTTTATTATACGTGACTAAAGTGGTAGGAATAGTCTGCACTGCCATCTTTAAAGCAGAGAGTTAAAGCAGGAAGAGACCTGATTGAAATACTAGGACCACAGACTTCCAAGGCACCAATGAATTGTTCCAGTTTCCAGAGTAATTACTCAAATTAAGGAACTGACCTAAGCGGTCTCCCCTACAGCCCTATTTTGTAAACACACACACACACACACAAAGAGGAAAATCTGACTTCCCTAGTCCATAAGAAATGATTCTTGCACAGAACAGATTAATTCCCAGTTTAGGACAGAGAAAAACAGTTAACCTCTTTGGATGGTGCCAGATGCAGACATCCAAGAATATTCTCTGGCCCCATAAAATTCTACTAATTTGGGGTGCAACAGTCAAGCAAAGCAAAAGAAAAGAAGTAGGTATAATGCATTCATTGGTTAGAGAGTGGTGGTGAGAAGTCAGCTTTAAATGTCTTCCTCCCACCTGATGCTTTAGCAAGAATACAAATCACTCTCTACCTGGACATCAGATTATCTGATAAGCAAGAAAGGACAAGAGCACTACCCTCCATGTAATATACAGTGCCTGACAAAAGTTCTGTCGCGTATCCATGTTGCTGAAACCAAAGCCTATAACCTGACTTAAAATTCATCCA
>MTQE01003428.1:6632666-6659236 GCA_014337955.1 Aspidoscelis marmoratus
AAAAAACCCTATGTGGATGCATCCAAGGAATCACAAAAAGTCAGCTCCAACCTACTACCATCACCTAACAACAAGATAACCTAATACATGACAAGATCAGATCTATCGTAAATATATAAACCCTATATAAGGGTTTGCACTTACCACAGATCCATTGGAGGAATATATTTACTGTGTAACTGTATAGCAAATTGCAAGAGCTGTTAGATGGCTAAAAGGTGTTTACTACTAACTAGTGATCAGAATGAAGTGGTAGGAGAAGTAGAAGAAACTTTGGATTGGGTATATTCAATAATACAAGAGAGGGTTGGTTCATTGTTCTAAATTATTTTGCCACCTCTTGATTCAAACAAAACAAGTGCAATTTTTTCAAGTAGACAAACAGACAATACCTGCATCAAATATTTTACATGAAACTGAAGAAGAAGCCATGTACTGCTGACCTCAAAGGTATAGAAAAATAAATAAAATAGGTGTCCTGGCAAGATATCATCTGGAGAGTACAAGATCAATGAGTGAACAGATTCATTACCTTAGTCTATGTGAAACAGAGCCTGAGGAGCTTTGAAAAAAGAGACACAGTTCCCTGAAACCCAAAAGGAGGAAAATTATGCACTTAGGCCAGGTTTCCACTAGGCAATTTAAGCAGCAGAAAGCCCTGTTTTTTTGTGTTCCTACTGTTACTTTATAATGAGGACTCACTATTCTTCAGTGCCTGGTGGGGGAGAAACCCCCTCCCCTCTCTCCTTCCTCCAGCAGTTGGACACCGTCATAACCTGAGTTCATTGGGGTGGGTAATTCAAACCCCACCCTCTATATAAACCTGCTCCCAGAGATCATGGAGTCTTTTGGCAGCAACTTTTGTTCACTGTCCCCCCCCTCACTGTAGTATAGCTTCTTTCTCATGTTAACAAAGCAGTAGAAGATTAAATATCACTTCCCCTTCTTATATTGGTGTTTTGTGCAAGATCGATAGATCAGAGCAGTGTGAAATGGCAGAAGTGAGGCAAAAGGGGGAGCCAGGCAGGCTTTTAAACAAGAACTGGCAGCTTTGCATCTTTCACAATTGCTGATCTCTGTGTAAAATCAGACACTTCAATCCCCGATACATTGTTACATCTCACTACCAATACACATATCTCTTGTTAGCTACTGCAGGCTCTTCATTCCTTACTTCCTCCCCCACCTCCCTTTCAGCCAGGGTGATCTCCTCAGCATGTAATGGCAGACAGCCCAGGAAGAGGGGGCTAGGGCAGGGGAAATCACGGCTTCTCATTGGGTCAGGGGAAACTGAGGAGAATACCCCTAAAGCATGGTTCCCTCCCAAAAAATCCCACTTGTGTTCCCATTTGTGAAATAAAGTGGAGTATTTCTAAATCCAGCAGCGAGACCTCTTCTGATCTGAATATGGATCATCCATGTTTCAGAACCTTTAATCCTCAGAAACTGTGGATACTTTTAAAAATATGGGAATGGTCAGCACTCGAAACAGTCTCAAAGCTTTTTAAAACTTGAATGGGAGTGCACCCATAGTTATTTAGAAAAAACCTCTTCGACCACCAGATAGACACAGGATGAAAGCTTTTAAAAATAAGCATGGCACGTAACTAGATGGAGACGCACAACATCAACCAAGAAATAAAGGAAAGTTAGGTCAGTTAGGCATGACAACAAACAGAAATACAATAAGAGAAGGAAGACAAAAGACCTTTCTCCAAAGATTAGTAGGATACAAGAAAGCTTAGAAGTAAAAGAAAGTACAAAAACAAATAGAAGCCAGGAAGACTATAGTGAAATCTTACATAAATGGTGTCAAGAGAATATATTATATTCAGGAAGTGACTTCCTTAGAAAGTAAGGTACTGGACCAGTTGTCAAATAGGATAGTACCAGATGCAGATGAAATATCTGTTTAACTCATAGGATTGCAGGACAAAAGCAATCAAAATTTTTACAGGTGTTTATTAGTGGGGGGGGGGGAGCTCTGCTTGGGTTCTTATATACTTGAAGAACATACTCAGGTCTTGCCAGGGGAAGGGGAAGATCAGGATGAAAAGGTCAGATGAACTCCTACCCCGAAGCTTTGTTATGTTACCTTGGGATGGGATCAGGTGAACTAACACCATAGCAGAATTTCCCACTTTGATGATCCCCTGAGGGGAGCCTGGTACCATCACACCATGGCCAGCTTTCATGGCAGGCAGCAATCAAGATGCCAACAACCTCCAATGGCTACAATGCATCAAGAGCATTTTCCCCGTCAAGACTAACTCAAGAGGGTACTATGTGAACATGTTATTTAAAGATTAGGGCAGAAATGGTGCGCATATGTCAACAAGAAAAAGAAAGGTTGTTAAAGAGGCTCTCTTGACAGTGGCAGGGTGGTGGCATGTGAGCAGGACATTTCCATGTTAATGCAAAGGGAGGAGGTGCTGCAGCAGTAGCATTTGTTGCCCTGCCATGCAAAAGTTACTTCAGCCCAGGATTGTCTCTCCCATAACTGATTGTGCAGCCAACTACTTCAGCACACAATCATCTATTGCCTCTCTGTTACGATTTGACTGTGCCCAGTGCATGCAGGGAATCTGCATCAGGAGACGTAAGTGGAGGCCAGATAAAATACTTGCTGCCCCCATGCACCATCGCCATTGCCACCTTTCTCCCTCTGGGTACAGAAAATTCCACAAGTAACCCAAAACTATACCTGGATTACTTGCTATTAGTTTCAAGACTAAACTAGTCAAACTATTTCAAATTTTAACAACAGTAACTAACATAGCCTAAGATATTGGGAAGCCTCCGTGAATTCAGCCATGGTTCACTTCAGCAAAAAAGGAAATAGCCTGAGACATCAGCCATGTTCTAAATTGGTGTTAATCTGTTATTCTGTCAGATTCACAACTGTAGGCCCCAACTCAGGAATGAAACAGATGTATGTTGGGTTGTTGTGAGACTTCTAAGTATTTAGTGCAGCAAGATAAACAATATTAGGCAATCAAAAGTTCACGGTCCCACATTGGGTAATTACATTCTGCAAGGGTTAATTGCTATGACACTAAAATGTCAATGATCATTGAAATGAATGCTCTTCAGGCTCTTTTTGTTCTGGGCCTTATTCTGCATTATATCCTGGAATAGGGCTTTGCCATCTCCAAGATAGTGCAAAAGCATGTGCAAAATAAGACCCAACACAGAAAGGGCCTGAAAAACATTCAATAAAGTTTCAGTTCTCAGTTTTGTTGGTGACCAACATGAAATGCTAGACAAGTTACAATACCCACAGATTGAAAATACTATTCTTGGTTGCATTTACTGGAATTTTCTCTTGACCATGGGGAATTAGCTCCTGGTTTACATTGACATAATATCTTGAGACCAGAAGAGGGAAGATATTATTGATCCACTACTGCAGAAAGCAGTGAGAGAATCTATTTCTGTGAAAAGGGACATTCACTAGAGAGACATGAACTAATTCCGCTGTGTCCACTAACAGAAATTCATTCCCAAGAGTGTTGAAGTAATATCAAGAAGCATACACAATGAATATATTTCATATCAAGTATGCATTATGCAGGCTCAAACACCAAAAAAGAATTTTTTTAGAAATACAGAAACCCTTTATTAATGTCATTCCCAATTCAGACCAAGCATTTGTTTATTTGGCAGCAATTCAGTCTCTCTGCAAAATCAGCATGTTTACATTTATTTATTTATTTATTTGCATTTTTATCCTGCCCTTTACCCAAAGGTGTCAGGGTATAACATTAAAAACAAAATACAAAAATATAGTAAAACAATAGTGTCTGAAAACAGGAATTAATAAGATAGATATATAATTGTTTCTAATGATGATAAAGCAGTTGTTTATTATTAATCATACATCTCATTTTGTTGTTCCTATTCATTTTCTAAGATATACTTTTATATTCTTGAATAAAATTTATTTATGGGATTATTATTTTGTTAATTCTGTGTAACCAATTATTTTATTCAATACAGTTACAAAAGACAAGAAAGAAGAAAAGAAAACAAAGTTTGGTAGCAACTTTTATCTAGCTGACTATCACTTGAGATGAAGTATTTCAGTGAGATACACATCCCTTGGGTAACCACTGTAAGTCGTGAAAGATGCTTTGAGGTTGGCACAGAATTATGAAAGTGGAATGCTGGGAATTATAGTTCAAGAACACCTGGAGAGCCGCAGTTTGAGGCCTCTGCTTTAAGGGGTTAAGTAGAGATAGCACCCTTGCCTTTGTGCAGATCAAAAACTCTCCTTTATCCACTTGTACTATACAATTTCCTTTTAATACTCCATTAAATAAAAGTTTTACAGTTGTGTAGATTCCTGTTTTCCTCTATTATTTTTTTACTCCAGGGGTTTCACAACACGGCTGCTTTGACCTATGTTTGGTAATATATCAGGCTGCTTTTGCATGGCATAGACTATCTGGTGCTTAGCTAGTTTGGACTAGGTGGTCTGGGTCTGGTGAGTCCTAACATGTCCACATACTAGAAGCTATGTCCTGCTTTTATGGTCCTGCTGAGCCAGCATCACCTGAAAGGTTCCCTGTTTCTATTCCAGCCTATAGAAATGTGCTGTTCACATGGCTTTGTGGTGGTCTGAGATACTGGCCCTGGCCTGGTGGTAGGCCTTGTTATTGAGCTCTACCAGTAAATTGGGCTGGGTTTCCATTTTGAGCATCCTCACCCATTCTATGCTCCACCCTCTGTGGATGGAGTATGTAAAGAGGGGACAGAGCCTCCATTATCTTGCACCCACATGCAGATGGAGGTCCCTAGACCCTTACCTAGTGTAGAAAAATATCTCATGTGGAAAGGCCCTCAGTCTAGATATTGGTCAGAGTCCATTAACCAGAGACCATGTTGAAGTATTTTAGTTCCTCAAACTTGACAGAAAGAAATGGTGAAAGAGGTCCTACTACTCAGCACAGCTTATAAAAAGTTTAAACATTTTACACACATTGTTAAAAGGTAATAGAGATTTAAAACATGCAAAGGGACAATAATTAAAAAGCTGAAATTCAAGCTCAACAAGGCTGTTCAGAGACACATTCTAGGGTAAAGAAAAATGTTTTTAATTGTTTCCTGAAAATACATAAGGTGGAGTCTTGCTTAACATCAGGTGGAAGTTTGTTCCATAAAGCTTGTGCCATTGTGGATCAGACCTCATATAACCTTGGAGGCAGATGGCACTTTTAATGGTAAAAAACAGACTGCTTCCTATCACAAAAACATCTGCTAGAGAATAGCTGGAGCATAAAGTTGGTGGTCATCCAGATATCTTAGAGAGTCCTCAGTTATGTATTCAACTGTCTTCATACACAAATATATCTGATGCTTTTATGTACCTAGTGCCACAATAAAGCATTTTTCTTTCAGCAGCTCCACTTTAAAAAACAACAACACACATTCTCCTTCCATTCAAATCAATTTATTCTGTTATTCTAACAAGGCCATTACATTTGCCTTTATATATCTATTGAAGTTCGAAGTGTTGTATCTAAAAAACTACAAGAGTTGTTCATGGGTACCTAATGGATGCCATAGCATTTGACCGCTTGTAGCATCTTGTGACATTTTGAGCACTTTGGTTACGCAGCAAAACGCATCACTTTTTAAACATTTATCTACAAGTTCCTTAGGGTGCCAATCCTTCCACTATGACTGTGATGATGGAAACTTCAAAAAGGAAGGCTTGAACAATAAATACATTGTAAACGTCAAAGATGAGTATCATCTTATCTCCAGAAATTCTTTAATCGGAGAGCTAGTGAGCATAAAATTCCAACATTACCTTCTGTGTCTAAACACATATATAGACCTTAAAGCTACAACTGCAATAGTGCAAATAATCTTGTATTTTCAGCAAGACTTCCTCCCTCCATGGCAAGTTCAATCTCTGGCAAAAGGTAATGGCAATTGTCTTCTTTGCCTGCCAGGAAAACTGCATGGATGTAGGCCTATAGTAGCCAGGAGTCAAACCTGATTCAATAGCACCAAACAATCACAGCATTTAACCACTTTTCTCCACGGTCTTTCGCGAAATCAAGAAAAACAACAATGATACACATTTCATTCAGAATAAAACTCGATATTGAGAACTTAAGAAATGTCTTTTTAAGCCATCAAGCACTGTGCAATACCTACTATAGATTCCTAACTGTGCTTACTTGGGAGTAACACCTCCCCTCAATTCGAATTAATTAGTTCTCGCCTCTGAACAGGCACGTCGGCTGGGAACCAGCCTAGCATAGTGGTTAGAAGAATATCAGACTGGAATCTGAGAGAGCAAAGTCCAAATCCTTCCTCTGCCCATGATGCGAGGACCTCTCAGTTTAAGATCCCTCACAGGGCTGTTGTGGAGATAAAACGGAAGGGAAGGTGGGAAATAACCTTGAGCTCTTCGGAAGACAAGTGGACCAGCAGCGCCATAGAAAAGGCTCTGTTGCGCTTAGAATCTGAACCGGCCGGCACCAAGCTTCGACGGAGCGCCCTCTGCTGGCAGCATCCTCCCCGAGGGATCCCCAAAGGGCCGCTCCATCCTCCCCCTCGACGGGAGCGAAGGCAAGAGATAGAAGACACCGAAGCAGAGCGCCCGCTGGTCCAAACGCCACCCTGAGAGCCTGCCGACTCTCCTGCAAAGGTCCCAGGGACTCGCGGAGTGTGGTTTCAAAGCGAAGCAGCTCTATGTTAGAATCGAGGCACCAGAAAACCATTGCAAGGATCTTTTTTTCAAGCGCCTTGGCGATGTCCTTCTACCTCTCCCGCTCCACCACGCCTCGGGGGACCTTGGTGCTGCGGTATTTCCCGCCCTCGGCTTGGCGTCGCTTCTACACCGCCGACAGACGGTCTAGTTCGAACTACGCGCTCGCAGGGCTTAAAAACACTCTGCCTATGCTCAGAGTCACTCTGCCGCGCGTCGCTGCTTTAGCATCCCAGGCTCAGCAGCAGGACCGACTAAGCCTCGGCGGGGGCCGGGGGGGGGTTTGGCTCGGCCTCGCGAGAGGCGAGCCTCGGACTTCTGCACCGCGCGGGCCGCCCTCCGCCGCCTCCTGCAAACTTTCGCCGCAGAATCTGCCGCACTCCCGGGGAAGCCACGCCAAGGCCAGGCTCTGCCCTTCCCTTCCCTTCCCTTCCCCTGGAGCTCCCTGCCCACCGCCGCGCTGATCGCATCGCATCGCATCGCTCCTGAGCCTCTTGCTCGCCTTGCCTTTCGCATCCCAGCGAGCGGCTGTCGGACACGGAGCGAGGCGCGCTTCGCAAAGGCAAGTCAAGGGGATTCCCTCTGCCTCTGGCTTTCCCGCGGGCGGGGTGTCCACGCGAAGACGCTGCAGCCTTACCGAGGGAAGGCGAGCTGGGGGCGCCGCTTCCTCCTCCCTGCCTGCCCGCCTGCTTCGACCGACGCCGCAGAACTTGGGCTGCCAACCATCCGGACTAGAGGCGGTGGCGGGCCTCCCCCCCCTCCCTCCTTCCCTCTCCCCCCCCTCCTTGCTCTCTGCAGTAGTACAAACACACCCCGCGCGCGGCTCCGATTGTCATGCTTCTCACATCCAGCTGCATGGAAGGCAGGCAGGGGGATCCCAGAGGAGGGCAGGAAAGGCAAGGGGCCCTGTTGCAGCTCCAGCGGTTTCTACTCGGCAGCCCCTTCTAAGGTGGCAGAAAGGGGCACAGGAGAGTTCGATCCCTGCCTCTCCACCTATCCAAGAGCTGGGGTCTTGCCAGATCGTCTGTCATTTAAATCGCTTATAGTCGCAGGTTTGCAAGATATCAGATTCAAGAGCGCAGTCTCTGCTATCTAGAAGAATTCAGGTATCGTATGGCCGTCTTCTGTAGTATTTGGTGGCACCGCAGCTTTTTAATGTCACAACCTTAACACTGTAGCTTTACGTTATGGTGGGTTTCCCTAGTACTTTTCCCATCCCGTGCCAGGCACCTTCCTCTTGCCAAAAGTTCCTGTGAACGTTTGGTCTCATTTAAATATGACAGAATAAGGTGCCCGTTTCCTGTGTCTTCTTGAAGTCATGTATACTTCTCTTAGGCTATGTTTGGACATAGCAAAACAAAGCATCTCTGAGACAGCTTAGAGAAGGCTTTGGGATGAGATTGTTCACATACACACCCTCCCCCCACCCACACAAACATCCTGTGCTAGAACAGGTGGATTCAGACATAACAAAAGGGGCACCTCAGAGAAACGGTGCCACACTCATGCACCCAGCCCTTCTGGTGTGAACACTGCTGACCAGTAGCTCACTAGCTGCTTCCGGACAGGTTGTGGACAATATTTTGCAGCCCAAAGCTTGTAAAGACCAGGGCAGCTGAGCTCTGGGAGACTCCAGGATTGTGGTGGTGGTGTGGCATGCAGACGCAGTGCCGCATGACCAGTTGGAACTGCTCCTGAAAAGGAAAGCATGAACAAACCCAGAGTTTACACCTTTATTCAGTTGTCCACCAGAACCCCAAGATCCCTTTCCTGGTGTGTCACAGGAAGCTCAGGTTGAAGCACATTTGCCACTTGGATGCCCGCTCACCCAATGTCAAGAGACCCCTCTGGAGCTCTTCACAATCTCTTTCGGTTTTTACTATCCTGGATAATTTAGTGTCATCAGCAGATGGTGCTATCTCACTGCACCAGTCCCAATACTGAATCTTGGGGGACCCAACTTTTTACTTCCCTCCACCCTGGGGACTGCCTATTTATTACTATTCCCTTTTGTCCTGTTCTCTAGCTAGTTACCAATCCAGAAAAGGTCCTGTCCTCTCTTTTCATGACTGATGAGCTTATTCAGGAGCCTTTGATGAGAGACGTTCTGCAAGTGCACTTAAGACCCCATCAAACACCCAATAAAGACACATATGGCACACCTACACAAGGTACCTTCCACAAGTCAGGATGGAATAAGACCACATTAAGAACGTTGATTCCACATGGCATCGTGGGAGATCCATTCCTAATTGGGTCCAGAAGCCCTCTAATCTGGATTAGTGCAAGACCTGAAAAATGAGGTCCTCAATCCATTCTCATGCTCAAAATCCAGATTAACAGAATACACTTCCACACATAGACCCAATAAATGATGGATATGGGTAGGACTGGAAGTTGTCAGTCTACCCCCATCACTCTTACACAGTCCTGCATTTCCTTTGTAGTGGCTACGTTTCGCTGCCACACTCACCAGTGCAGGGAATGGCCTGTGACTGACAGCTGCACAATCCAATCCTGCAGCATCTTGGGTGGCACTTCCTTCTGAGGCCAGATCCTTCTAAGAATTGGTGCTGGGGTGCCCACATGGCAACCATGCAGTGCATCCATCGCAATCTGTTCCAGCAATGCACACGCTGACATTTGGGACCTCATTTATATCCATAACTGTTTCATCTGGATTTCACCAATGACGGATTTTAGAAATCCGGATGTCCTTAATCCAGATTTTATACAGTAAGTGTGGAAGCATCCTTTGTCAAAGCCTTCTAAAAGTCCAGATGTTCAATGCCAACTGGATCACAATTATCCACATGCTTACTGACACTTTCAAAGAATTTTAACAAGTTATCAAGTAATGATTTACTTGATTTTCCTTCAGCAATACTTGTTCATCTGTGTGCACACTGATTTTATCTTTAATTATGGTTTCGATCACCTTACTTGGAACTGACATTAAGCTCACTGGTCTTTAATTTTTTGTGTCACTACTTCTTTTTTGAAGATTGATGTTACATTTCCTACCCTCCAATCTTCAGGCACAGAGCCCGATCCTAGAGAAAGATTACATATTTTTGCTAGAAGCTCAGCAATTTCACATTTGAGTTCCTTAAGAACTCTTGGATGAATGCCATCTAGCCCTGGTGATTTGTTAGCATTTAGTTTATTAAGATATGCAAGCATCTCTTCCTCAGTTATCTCTATCTAATTTAATTCTTTGAATTTCTCCCTGAAAATATAGGCCCAGTTGCCTTCCTTAGTCTCTGTAGTCTTTGTGTCCTTTATAATTATTCCTTTCTGGGCATTGTCATCTAATTGTCCAACTGTATTCCTGGTTGGATTCCTACTTCTGAAGTACTTAAAGAAGCTCTTCTGTGTTTTTTTTTAACAGATTTTTTGATAGACAGTTTTGGCAATATGTTCATCAAAATCCTTCTCAGCATTCCCAATTTTCATCTTCAATTTATTTTGCCAGTGTCTATGCTCTTTCCTGTTCTCATTAAGACAAGACTTTCATTTTCTAAATGAGCTTTGTTTTGTTTTGTTTTTAATGACTTCCTGTACTACACTTGCAAGCCACACTGCTTTCCTCTTGGTCTTGAAAGTTCCCTTTCTTCCTTTAGATATGCATTATTGTATTTTTAAATAGTCTCCATGGATCTTGGATTGGACTCTTCTAACTTTTCCTTTCAATTTCCTTTTTACAAGTATTTCCCTTTCCCTTTTTCTTTTAGAAGTTTATGAAAATGTAGGGTACCAGTGTTCCCAATCGGTTCAGCTACAGAGGCATCTTGTGCAGGATCCTGAGCATTACTTAGGATCAAGCCCAGGATCCCCCTTCCCATGGTTGGTTCCACATTCAGCTGCTCCAGGGGAACAGTCATTTAGCATGTCTAGAAATTTTATTTTTCTCTCTCTCAAGAGTTGAACCAGAATTCATCCAGGCTATGTGAGGGGAGCTGAAGCCCCCCATTATAATTACCCTTTCCTTTTTGGATGCCTACTTTACTTCATTTTCCAAATGCTGATTTTCTTCATGAATTTGGTTAGGAGGACTTCTTTTTTGGCCTTGTGTACTTACTCACACTGCTTCTGTAGATGAGTCAAATTCACCTAGAAGTACCAGTTCATAAGATTCTAGCTCCTCTTCAATGTATATCACCTCAATTTCATCCTTTCCAGTCTTTTCTGTATGGTTTGTAATCTGGTATAAGGGTATTCCATTGGTTTTCATTGGTTCACCAGAGGCTTTTCCGCACTGCAACGCGTTCCAAACGGAACGCGTTCAGGCGGGAAGCTTAAGACACTTCCGGGCGCTTTCACCGTTCACACACAGGCGCGCTGGAACGCGTTCTGGCGCGCCTGAGTGTGAACGGTAAAAGCGCCCGGAGCTGTCTTGGCCCGGCAAAGGCCGGCCAGGGGCGGGGATTCGGCCGGCAGCGCTGCCGCCCATTGGGTGAGAGCACCCAAGGGGCGGGCAGCGCTGTCAAGCCACCCGCCCCGCACTTCGTGCCAGCTCTACGGGCCCGGATCGGGCCCGTGGGACCTGGCACGAAGATGCCCAGGCACCCGGGCACCCATCATGGGGCCCGGGGCAAGGCCCCTATGGGGCAGGACCCCTTTGAAGATCAGAGCCCCTGGCTCTGATCTCCAAGGGCTCGCCCCGCGCCCCGATCTCGCCCATCTACGGGCTGCAGGCGCCTGGATCTAGGCGCCTCCAGCCCGCAGATGAGTCCCCCGCCCCCCCAGTCCCCAAAACCCCCACTCCCAACCACCCTCCGGCCCGGATCGGGCCCATCTTCGCTCTGTGGGTGCCTCGATGTAGCCACCTACATCGAGGCACCCACAGAGCGAAGATGTTTCCCCCCCTCCCCCAGGGCCCTGGGAGGACGCGCGCGTGACGTATCACCTACCTCGTGGCCGTCCAGCGTCCGACTGAGGATGGCATTGTGGGATCGCGCAGGACGCAGCCCACCTAGGCCCCCTATTGGACAAGCTTCTCTCCCGGAATGCGCCGGGGGGGCTCGTACGCGTAGGAACGGATGCAGAGCACTTTAAAGTGCTCTGCATCCGGAACGCGTGGAGGACAGCTCCGGACACGCCGGGACGGAAACCTGGCCGCAGCAATGCGTATGCTGCGTCTGAAGCTGTCCTCCACGCGTTCGGGAAAGGCCTGTGCGAAAAGGCCTCAGGTTTCAGTTGTTCCAGTAATACCAATTTTATAATCCACCACTAAGCATTCTAGCTCCCCTGTTTTGGCTTAGAGCTTTCAATTATTTGCATATGCACTCCTATGCTTTCGAGTATTTGCATATGCACTTGTATGTACTCCTCTGGTGCAAACTCAGATCCTGTCCAGATAGAAGAACTATAGCACCATTATGGTGCTGCTATGGTGGGGTTGTCTCACGGGTCTGAGGCAACCCCACCATAGCCCCATTCATTTCCCCCTAAAAAGTGCTAGAAACTACTGCAGGAAAACCTAGTACAGGTTGTGGGTTTTTCATCAATAGTGTTTTTTACTTACCTTCTAGACAGAGCTGCCATCATAGCTCTATCCACCCCACATGCATGGAGGCTGAAATGGGTAGCCACAAATGCACAGATGTGCCATTCAGGACAGTAAAACATGCAAAGAAATAGCTAGGAAGCAGTCATTGTGAAGGGAGGATTTCCTGCATTATCGCCTCCTAGTGTGCTATCCGGACACCATCTGTAAGTGGCTTCAGTCCTATAATACTGTGTGGATTTTTGAATGCCTCTTAGACTGGCTATGGCAGTAGGTTGGACGCCTAACCACAAATGCTCCACCCTCAAGAGTGTACTGCACACTGTCATTGCAGTTCATGTAAGGGGAATAGCCGGGTGGTGATGGAGAGGAGACTTATGCCCTGCAAGGAAGCTCATCTGTTATCTCGCATGGTCACACCATCACTTTAAACCTTCTTCAGTACATCTTTTGATCACAATGCTCATATGTTTTCATTTCTAGCTGTGCTATTTGTGGACTTTCCACCCTGGAAAATCTAACCGGAGGGTGGAAAGTCCACAAATAAAATGAATAGAAATGAAAAGGTGTGAGTGCTGAAATTAAAAGACGAAGTGTGGCCATGGCCTCAGATTATCTTTCCTAATTTTAATAAAAGAGACAAGATAAAAGCAGTTTCCAGGCTTGAATTTGCTTGAACGTGTCTTTAATTTTTGCTCCTGAAATGCACCCTTACTACATTATTCAGTGGGGCCTGCTTTGTACAGTGAGTTTATTCCAAAATAAGCTTTTATAGTTTTGCTTCTGTTAATGGCATTAGTTAGCCATGCCTCCAGCAGTTTAGAACAGGGATTACCTGACTTTTATCATACCACCTCACTTAAATCTTTAAAATTATGCACCCATCAGCTCTTTAAAAATAAAACTAATTATCTCATTGTTGTTACAGTTAGGCAAGAAGTATGCCACTTTTTAATAACTGAATTTTGGTCTATCAAAGCAGAATGGAACTGTACCACTTTAATTAAAGATAATATTTTAATTGCCCATCAGTTTTAGGAAATCTAATTTAAAATGTTACTTTTTAATGGAAAGGATCATTGTAATGATTCTTACGAAATTCCTTAGCATGCCTAGCAACCCTAAGAACCAGAAAGAAAAAAGTCAAGGATAGCTCATGAAACAGATGTGGTTGCAGTCTGACCAGAACATCTTTGATCTTCTCAAGCCCCTTTCATTCTGATACAAACCAAAGCACTTTTTTTGTTGTTGTTGCAATAATGAAAGTTAGGACATCATTGTGGTTCTCCATCTGTCCTTCCATTTCCCCAGTTATCCCTGGAAAAACAAGTCCGGCTATCATTTTGCAAGTTTGCCTCAAGGTGCTAGCAAATCATCCCCAGAGGTTGAGGCCAAGAATCGAGAACCAATGTTAGTGGAGGAGGAGAATAGCCAACATACCTTTTATCCTTTTAGCGTATCAATGAGATATCCAGGCCTAAGGTAATTATGGTCCTATTGATGCATAATCAATATTTTCTAGGTGACATTTGTATTGCAAGGAACAATGTCATCAGTTTTGGATGCTATGTTTTTGTCAGTTTAATGCATTCTCCCCATAGGAAGGAAGGAAGGAAGGAAGGGAGGGAGGGAGGGAGGGAGGGAGGGAGGATTCTTCACCAGCACATCACACAACCCTTTCACCTCACATTTTATCACCATTAGTGGAACCTTGGAAAATACTTCATATTTCAATGTCTTACTTTGAAAACTGTCACTCACTTCAAATATATTCATTTTCAAAGTGATGCATAGTAAGGTGATATGGAATATAAGTAAAATCAGTGCTATGAAAAATCCCGGAACACCTCAAAATTTCACCCCTTTTTTCCCTTATGCTTAGAAGGATGGGCAAAAGGTGTTAAGGTTTCAGTGGATCCATTTAGGCTGCATCCAGATGTTGACTCTGCTATTTCTGGATATTCTGGAGTAGTGCACTCCCAGGAGTGCTTTATTCTGGAATATATAAAAAAGTAGAATAAGTAAGCAATGGCTGAATGCAACTTAAGTCCTATCAGACTGATCCCTTTGAATGATCAGACAGACAGATTGAGTTCGTATTAACATCTGGAGGAAAAAAAATGGACTTCCAGAGTTCAAATAAACTTGAAGACCACAAATTGCCACATGTGTTGCAGCCATCCCTAAACATACAGAGCAAAGGCAGGACCTTCATGATGGGTATTCTTGTCACTTCAAGGCTGGGATGCATGCAGTGCTACAGTCGTTGCTGCAGGAAGCATGCTCCCAACCTTCCCAACCCCACATCTCCCAGCCACTAAAGCACAGACGCCAGACAACAATGTTTCTGGCTGGGACCATTTTCTTGAACACAGGAACTGGTGCCAGAAATTGTCTGTGAAGCTTTCTTCGTATAAATTAACACAGTTAACTAATACTGATCTTGCTACTAATGTAATTTTGTTGTTTTTTTGGTTATTCAGTCATGTCCTCTGGGGATGTGCACAAATATTCACCACATTCCAAGTTCATCCAAATTTGTCTGAATTCAGACATTTGTATTTGATTTAAATGTTGGCTCATTTGAAGATTGACATTCAAATTTGAATTTGAATGCTTTAATACATTCGTATGACGCTTCGTTACATTTGTGAACCTGGGGAGGTCGGAAAGTGGCTGCCCATCTGCAATGGATCCAGAGTGGATTAAAAGCATCTTCAGAGTGGATTAAAAGTGGAATGAGAGCAGATTTGATACATTCAGAACAAATACATAGGGGATGCACAGGGGATACGTAGGGGACTTGTAGGGGATATATAGGGATTTGTAGGTGATTCGTAGTGGGAATTTGAATTGGATTCATATCAAACATTCATATCAGATTCAAATTCTACCACATTCAAATGAATACAACTTTTTTTGCCTTCAGTTCAATATGAATTGAACACAAAAAAATTTGGGCACATCCCTGCTGCCTTCCAAAGTTTGCTAAGCTGATGTTTGTTGCTCCCATGACACTATGTATCCATCTTGTTCCTCACTGTCCTCTTTTCCTTTTGCCTTCAATCTTTCCAAGCACCAGTGTCTTTTACAATGAATCCTGTCTTATCATTATGTGGCCAAAGATTTGAGTTTAAGCTTCAGTATTTGTCCTTCCAATGAACAGTCAGGATTGATTGCCTTCAGTATTGATTGAGTTGAGCAAGTTTCAAATTTCATGGCTGCAGTCACCGTTTGTAGTGATGTCTGAGCCCAAGAAAACAAAATCTGACACTGCTTCTATTTCTTCCTCCTGTATTTGTCAAGAAATAATGGGACTTTTTTTTTTTTAATCTTGAGCTTCATGCCACCTGCAACCCAAAAACTATCCCTGTCTCCAGGAAAGTTATGAATGACTTTCCATCAAGTCAACATCACCTTGTCCTTTAGAAATTGGAATATGATTTCCCATATACATTCCATCCCAAGGCCCAGGTAGGACTTCATAAAGGCTGACTGGTCCCATTTTGCAAACAATCTCAACAGGATCTTGCAATGGATACCACCTAAATTTTTTATTAAAAAAATCACTTGTAAAAGCTCAAGGTTACTATAAAGAATATATTCCAGGCTCAGACAGTGAAACTGAAAGGCTCTACAGTACTAGTAATTCTTATAGAGGGGAGACCCAGAGACTGCTGCGGACCTTTTACACAGCCTAGAAATAGCACGGCACAAAAAATGGGAACAAACTACTGGATGGTTAAACTTTAGGAAATCCATCAGGACAGCATGGAGCCTGCTAAGGAAGCTGGATGGTGCCAACCACATAGCTCGACAAACACCTGGAGTAAGTGCAGACCAAGTGGCCTTGATAGTTGTACATCTCTCAAAAGCTCCAAGGTCTAAACAATATACAAGGTTTATTAATAGAGAACTCAAAATTTTCCATCCATCAACTGGAATTTTAACAGAATTCTCTCATCCGTTTTCCTTGGACGAAGTTAACACTGCCACTGATAATATTAAAAATGGGAAAGTGCCAGGTTTTGATGGAATTTATCCTGAGTTCCTGGTAAACTGTGGGCAATATTCACGGGAATGGCTCAGAGTATTTTTTGCACAGATTGTATCCACTGGTCACCTTCCACAGGAATTCAAACAAGCCAAAATTCTATCAATGTTGAAACTTGGCAAACCAAAAGATAAAGTAGAAAGTTACCATACAATTTATCTCTTAAGCTTCTATTATAAGCTTTTAGAAATACTTAATCTGAACAGAATTGGCCCTGTAATCGAAAATCATCTACCTGCAGAGCAAGCAGAGTTTTGACCAAACTAGAGCTGGGCAGACCAGTGGCGATTTTGCACTTACTTTCCTGTCCCATGGACAGGAAAGGTGCATTATAGACTAACGTTGACTAGCGCTCACACTTATGAGCACTGGTCAATGATAGCCTAGCCACTGCACGATCAGTGACTTACCTGGGATTGGTTGTGCATCTGATCCTCCACAGGGTGATTCCAGCTTGGATCTGGCTTGCTCGGCAGCTCTGATGGCCCCCGTTGCACCAGAAAAGATGCAGATGGTCACCGCTGAAAGCCTCAGGTAAGCTTTTGGCTAACGTTAGTTGGGATGCGTGTGGTGTATGATTTCATGCACCACCTCTAATAGACAACAGGGTAACATCTGGTAAGGTAGGTTGCATTTCCTGGTTGAAAGTGCCTCCTGCAAATGCAGATGCTCCTTATCAGATGTTACTCTATCATGTACTATGGGGCCAAGGGTGAATTGGCCTAAGGTTTACTCTTGCCATCTCATGTTTGACCACGTCCAATTTACCTTGGTTCATAGATCTTACATTCCCGATTCCTATGCAATATTGTTCTTTACAGCAATGGACTGTCCTTTCCACCACCAGGCATATGCACAGTTGAGAGTCCTTTCAGCTTTAGTTCAGCTTCTTCTCTTATCCAGTTTGGTCTTATGGTTAGGGAGCTGGACTCTTATCTGGGAATACTGGGTTTGATTCTGCACTCCTTCATGAAGCCACCTAGGTGACCTTTGGCTAGTCACATCTCTCTTCTGAACCCCACCTACCTCACAGGCTGTGTTCTTCTTCCTGGAACTACTTGTAATTGTCCTCTGTTCTTTCCCAGTAATGTTTTGGATGCCTTCTGACCTGAGAAGCTTATCTTATAATGTTGTATATTTTAGCATTTTGATATTGTCCATGGTGAGAGGTGGTTTTTTTGACAGGGATAATGGAGTGATTGCCATTTCCAGGGATCACCTTTTGTTAGAATTCTTCCCCATGACCTGTCCATCATTGGTGGCCCTGCATGGGACAGTTCCTAGCTTCATTGAGCTATGCAAGGCCCTCAGCCATGACAAGGCAGTGATCCATGAAGAGATACTTAATGATAAATTTTACTTGTAGAATTTTATAGATATTTTAGAACCTCCATTTGCCCTCGCTGGAGACTTAGGTTGGCTCTCCAGTTACCAACCTGCTTCCTGGGTGGGTAAGGGAAGAAGAAGAAGAGTTGGCTTTTCTACCCCACTTTTCTCATCAATTTAAGGAGACTCAAAGTGGCTGACAAAGCTTTCTATTCTTCTTCCCACAACAGACAATTGTGGGGTAGGTGGAGCTGTGAGAGCTCAGAAGAGAGCCCAAGGTCACTGAACTGACATCATCGAGAGGTGCAGAATCAAACCCAGTGACTATGAGATATGAGTCTGGCGCTCACGCCACAAGACAAAACTGGCCACTCATGAGAGAAGAATTCAGAATCTCCATTTTTGATTGAGAAGGGTTCTTCTCAGCAGCAAACAGAAACACCTCCATCCAGAATGCAAAATCATCCCCCCCAGATATGGTGCTTTTATCTGTGATTGTGCCTAGCAACGGGATGGTGTATTTATGGTGAGGCGCTTGTTGCAAATGAAAACGCAGCCTTATTTTTGAAACACATATGGCTATTAAAATATTCCAGTGTGATTTGATTCTAAGAAGACCGCTGAACAATGGGTATCTTTGATTTATAATGCTGGCTATACCTTTCACTTTGGAATCTGACTGCTGAGAAATTCCCTTTCCAGTATGATCAGAATATCAATTTTCTTTGTGACATTCAAAATCCTATTGGAGACATTGCCAAGAGACTCTTGATTTATAGATAACAGACGAGCCTGAGTGGTTTTAACTATTATAAACTACTGCAGAATTGGATTCCTAGGTGAGTCATTTGAAAGTATAAAGACTCCTTCTGGCTGTAAGGGTCCACAAAGCTCTTTAGAGAAAGACCCAAAGACGGTATGCATATATTGATTTAAAGTAACAATTTATCTTGGAACTGCATTATTTATTTTTCACACTCTATTATTTATATTCCTGTTTATATTTTGATATATTAGTAAAATTATATGTACAGATTGTTTCAGGTATTGTTTAGTGCAAACTGTATTATTATGACTAACGTTAACATCCTTGCCCCAGTGCAAGAGACAGTAACTGTGTGCTTCCCTGTTTCCACATAAAAACTAGCATCTGTGGCAGCAGCTCCACATGTTGCTGGTGATAGCCTCACTTGAAGACAATTGCAGTGATTGTTACCCCATATGGATCAAGGAAAAAGGCTAGAGAGGCGAGGGTGCTTATCCCAGGCACTTGACTAATGCTGCGTCTGCTCACAGTAAAAATAAGTGTCTCCAAAATAGCTCAGAGGTGACAGTGTCCATATGCTAGTAACGTAACCCACATTAAATGCCAGATAATGCACTTTCAGATGCATTTTCCGCCCTCTAATGTGGACTAGAGATTAGATGGGCCCACTAGCATCCACATGATACAACCTCTAAGCTAAGTTTTAAAAAGGTGTGTGGATGCAGCTTTGTTCCCCAGCGGTTTTAGGAATCAACAGCCAAAGACAACAAGAGCATTTCTCAGTGAATGTTCTCCTAAGGCAGCTAAAAGGAAGTGGTATCAGTAGTCAGCATAGATAGGACTCACTATTAATGTGAAAAATCTGGTTAACCATGTGAAGATTGACCAGGCTGAACACATCTGATTATGTTCATGGGTTTTTTTCCACTAGCAAGTACCCATTAAGTACCCATTAGGGACCCATTAAAGACCCATTAGGCTCAGAGCAGGAAGACCCCATTTCCACTGCAGACCCCATTAGACCCACATTTGTTTCCAACAGTTCTAGGGAAATCCAGATTGAATAGGTCCTTCAGGACCTATAATCCGGATTTCCTGTAGACACCATTAAAGGGGTCTACAATGGTGTCTTCAGGCATCAAATCCGGATTATACAGAGCGTGTTTCCACTCTCTCTTTGGATTCTCCTGAATGGAAAGTCCACAAATAAAACAGATAGAAATGAAAAGGTGTGGGAAGTCAGACCTGAAGATGGAATGAATCAGCTTTACCTACTCTAACCACAAGTACCACTTGCTTTCAGCTGTTTTGCCTTCTATCCATCCATCCAAATGGGCACCAGCTGCCCTGTACATGAACTTCCCAGTGGAGGCAGCCATCTGGCTGGTTTGTGCATCAATTGTATTGCAGAAAGCGAACCATCTACCTTATTGGCTTTCTGAGGCATAAGTCTTGGGCACCACCATTAACCAACCCATAGCAAGATCAAAAACTTGGATTTGCATCACAGTTAAGAAAGCCAGATCTGTTTATTTTGGAAAGCTTGGGGACCTATTCCTTTTTTGTTCAGTTACTGCCAGCCCAGGATCCATTTGTCTTCTGTGATTTTTCCTTCTTAACCACTCCCTCCCGCAAATGAATTTCTCCAAAACTCTGTTATGAGGCTTCCATAGAAAACATTTTATTGTACTGATTCTTTTTTTGTTACCTAGTTTTCCTCAGGTTGGTTTACATTGCAAGAATACTCAATAAAGGTCTCCTCTATTTTCTGCCAGGAACGTGTTGGTTTCTTGCTTGGTTGGTTTACACTTAGATTTCCTCCAGACAGCAGCTGAATAGCCTGCTAGCAAGGGATAATGTGGGATATTGATCCCTCATTATCCCTTACTAGCTAGACAGTGCCAGCCATGGGGTTGTCTTTGTGTGTTTTAAGCTATGCATACATCCAGGCATCTGGAATGTGTAGATGTATTTGCTTTCACTTTTGTGCATGCATGGAGGTTTCTTTTAACCTTTATCTCACTGCATCATACTGCTTTAGCAAAAGTGCACTAAGACCCAATTTCTGTGCAAGGCCATCTAGGTTATAATAATTTCCATCTAGGTTATGGAAAAAATGGCTGGAAAGTGCAGTAACTAGACGGATCCTATTTGGGTGTCATGAGTGACTATCTGAAAGTGGGACAGCTTGTTCCATTCTTCTTCCACATCTAGAAAAATTGATTTCAATTGATTTCTGAAAATAATTGATAATGTGATAAAGGAGGAGAAAGGTAGATAATGCCATAAGGAAGTTGGGCAGGCTGTAAAGCTGCCTGGCTTGAGATGTACAGCTGCATCAGGAGACGCCATTTCAAACTGCCATTGATTTGATCATAACCAGCTAATTGATTCTGGCCAAGGTCTCTCTCATCTCTCAGACATGAGATTGCTTTATCAAGGCTGGCGTTTGCTTTTGCCTGTGCCTAAGCCACAAATTTAACCAGGAACAGATTTCAGGAGTGGTGCTCTGCAGTTCGTAAGTCTTCTGAGGTTAATATCTGGTGTACCTCATGCAAAATGCAAAATTAGTATTACCACATTGAAAAGTAATCCTACCATTTTTACATACAATAAAACGTTTTTGCTTCTAATTTCAGCTGTTTAAGGGGCTTTTTCTGCTGTTGCCTCAATTGTGGGAACACACTTGTGATATTTTTAGGTAAAACAATGCCCTGAAATCCTAAGTAGAATGAAAGGTAGCACAAAGCTGTTTTAAATAATCCAAAAAGTATGGTATTTCAATTGCAAGGGGTAAAATAGATAGGTTTCTGTCCCTTGCCCTAATTTTATTCCCCCAGGAGGCTTGAAAATATATATTTTTTTTTACAAAAAAGGCTCCTGCTTCTCTATGATTGTACCACAATATACAATTAATTGATTGTACTGGTCGTTCATTTTTCAGCATACCGTATCAATTTGGTAGAAACATGTACAGGTACACGAAATAATATATACAAATTGAGTATGCATTACTAAAGTATGCATTACTCTATGCATTCCATACTCTGAATCGAATCTGAATTTGACTTGGAGCATTCCCATGCAAAGCCCCCAAAGTGGGCTACATGAGGAAAAAATCGCCCAAATCCATGGTAAATAAACTCCCCCTGCAAATGGTTCTCACTGTGGTTCAGGAGGCAAGCCCGGATTACTTTGGAGGCTTGGGGATGCTCCCGGGTTATTAGGGGAGGAGATTGATGCTCACATCATTAGCACACGGGGTTCACATCCTGTGCTCACCGTTCCTGTCCTGTGCATTGGGGATCGCAACTGCTGGCCATTTTTAAACATCAAACAGTGTAAAAGAACTTACCGCCCCAGTTTGACAGGTAAAGTTGCAGCGATGAGGGGGGTCACCCGGCCCTTGTTGTCCCATGAGCCTCTTCCTGCAACCCTTATTCCACCCCTGCTCCCCGACTGCTGGCAAGCAGCTTCTGAAGTTAGAGGCAGTTTAGCAGAAAAGCGCTTCTCTGCTAAACTGCCACTGAACATTGTAGCGGCTTTGGTTAGCTTTTTAGCTGGCAAACCTCAGAAGCTGCTTGTCAGGGAGCGAGGGTGGAATAAGTTAACGAAAGCCGCTACAATGTTTAGAGACAGTTTACCAGAGAAGAGTTTCTCTGCTTCTCTGCTAAATTGCCTCTAACTTCATAAACTGCTTGTCGGCAATCGGAGAGCGGAGGTGGAATAAGGGTTGCAGGAGGAGGCTTGTGGGACAGCAAGGGCCAGGTGACCTCCCCTCGTCGCTGCATCTTACTGGGGGGATCAGTTCTTTTATGTTTGCCTGGCAAGCAGATTGCAGAGAGAAGAGGCTCATTTCTGTTTGATCACTGTTTAATGTCCAGCAGTTGTGATTGGGGAAAGGGTGTTGGGTGGGATTTCCCTGTCCTCACTCCTATCAGGAGAGGGGGTGGAGAGAAAAAGATATCCTGATGCAGGGGTTTAGTGCTGTTTGAATGGGGACAGGTGCATTCAACTTGAGCCCACGCTTTCGTCAATCACATGGGGACAGGTAAATTTGAACTAGACTCTGTATTGGGAATATCCCAGATCCAATCCGAAGTAAACAGAGTGCATGGGGACAAGCCGTAAGTTACATTTATTTCCAGAAGAAGCGACCAGGAAATTTGCAGGTATTGATAGCAGGACAGGACACTGATGGAGATAAAATGGATTTAAAATGTAAGCTTGAGAATAATTATATGGTTTTTAACTCAGATGTTAATTTGATTTTAAGTAAGCCCAGATGTAAATATGATTTGCTTTCATCCTTTGTCTATTTAGATATCTGGATATCTAAATGCTATTGGGTAACAAATCCCACAGCTAGAATGAACAACAATTTAGAATGATGAGAGTTGTTAGACAGGAAATTTTGGATGGTGTAGGTTCTCTGAAGTAGAGTTGCTCTTCTTCAGCACTAATCATCTTTGCCTGTGATGGGTCTATATGATGCATGCACAAAACACTTAACAGCAGACCTCTTCTTTAGCTGACACTTTACCACTGACGTTTTTCATACTTCATACTTTATATGAAGGATCCCAAATGTGGCAAAGATGAGGAGGGTCTCTAGCTAAAGTCCCAATAATGCAAATGCACTCTGAGAAAACAGCACTTCCCTAGAGGAGCCAATGGTCATATTCAGTATTCAGAGGTAACACCATATGTTCATTATTTCTGCAGTTTTATAACTCTTGAGCTGTTGTATCTTGGACAATATTTGAGATTATCTCCAGGTCCATACATATAAGCAGCAACAGCAACAATAACAAGGTGGTAGGGCAGCAATGTATTGATTGCTACATCAACATTTGATCTCCTTTGATTACCTTGCACCATATTCTAATCCATTATAAACATGGAACTGAAAAAAGGAGGACAAAAACATTCCTTGCTACTTTAACTAACCTGTCCCCATAGAGCAGGCAAGCTGACTGTTGCAGGGAAATGGGAAGACAGAGTCAAGAGCTGTAAAGGATGAGGAAGAGACAATCAATAGCTGTGAGGAAGACAGAGTGAAGAGCTGTAAGTGAGGGCCTGTTCACACTTTACTCACTGGTATGGTATAATAATGTCATTCCAGTGAGGTGAAGATCATCCACGGAGGGAGTCATCCACACTTCAGGTACTGGTGTAGTCCCAAACTAGCACTTGAAATGAGGATGGCCCAGCCCAGGCAGGCTGGATCACCATGACAATGGCAGTGGCCACATCCAGCTCATTTCTGGATGTTGACATGGCATGCAACTATGCAGTCAGAGCTGTGCCTGCATCAGGAAGAGGTATGAACACCTGACTAGGGCTCCCAGTCAAGCTGTGGGCAATGTTTTAGTTGTCTAGGACTGGTGAAGACTAGGACAACTTTAGTGAGGGGTGGTATTGTGTGGATGGGCCTCCTCAGGAGTGGCTGGAACCGCTCCTGCAAGGTCACTATGAACAGAATCAAGAGCTGTTAAGGGAATGAGGAAGACTCAGGCAAAAACTGTGAGGGAGTACAGAAGTCAGAGGCAACAACTTGTATTGCAGTGAGTTTAGCCATTATGGCACACCATCTTCTACCACAGGCCCTAAATTTACCCCAGACTTCCTCTGCTTCTAAGATCCATACTTGATTGTAATGGTTTAGATAGGATGCTCTTTTTTAGAATCATTTTTCCAAAGTATTTTTAAGTGTCAAAACATTGTCATTTCTCCCCAGCTAGTGCCAGCATAACATCCCATTCTCTGAAACTGGTTCCCCCTTTCCCTGGGTACAAATTGGCCTTGGGAGTTCAAACCGTCCCACCAGCTTCTTCATAGCTCTCAGCTTTCCAGCCAACCTGGGAACTGATTAGGCTATAAATAGCTAACTCAGCCCTGTGCTAACTGACATACTCTTGAGCATTTCTGCAGACTAGGAACCCCATTAGGCTGTGCAGACACACATACGCAGCCTTTCAAAACAAAAATGAAACAGAAGAATAGCTGGCCATTTTTTTTTAATTCAAGGCCTTGACAGTGCAATAACTTTAATCCACTGGCCCTCCTTTTTTTTTTTTTTGCACTAGTACTTAACCAGTATAAAGCTAATTGGTTGCAATTATATATACATTTGTATGCATGCATGCATATAAATTGGCACATGTAATATATTGGCGAAACAGGGCAAAAGTTTCATTTTCCCCTCACCAAACTGTCCATTAAAATTTGTCAGGAGTTGGCAGCCTTATCAGTGATATCCTCCACCCCATCTGAACTCTGCGGCACGATGCACATGAGAGCACACACTGGAAACCAACTGCTGTTGTATAGTAATTGATTTTTGCAAGGAAGGCAAGTGATGAATGCCAACACAGTAATAAGAGGAAGGGAAATCAAACAGTGAGAAGCCCAAGGCATGCAGTGAGCTGCCTGCATGATAGGATCTTCCAGACGCATCACACAGCAGTTTGTTTGGGAATGAAAATTCGCAGGGCCCCTCCAGACTGAACCCACAGCGGAAGTGGTTAACTTCCTAATTAGAAAACATAGGGAGGCTATTCCCATTACAAGCTTAAAATGGTTTCAAAACCGTTTTGATCCTCACAGTCCCCACGTCAGGTTGGGTTAACATGCTTTTCACGTGTTAAATCGCCCCAAAGCGTTGTAAATAAAACACTCATTTCAACAGGTCTCACTCCGGTTCTTGCATTTGAAACGGTTTACATTTCTTACTGTGGGAATGGTACCGTTGTAGAGGGATGAGAATGCATGTTTAGGGTTTCCCTCTCCCAATAGAATTCCCTGCCCTTGTCACATCAAAAATTTTGTGGCAGGAGGAACCCCAATCAGAGGGAGGAGGTGGGCACCATAACTGGCAATGGGCGGGTGACTCTCCTTGTGTAGGCAGGTGCACGTCTGTTAGGGGGAGGGTTGGTGGCGGGCACGCGCCAGAGTGGCGGAGGCAGCAGCGGGAGAACGAGAGACTGTGTGGCGGTGGCGGTGGCTGACCCTCACTTGGTCCCCATCACTGCCGCCACCAGAAGGATGGTGGGAGAATGAGAGACCGCGGCGGCGGCTGACCCTCGCTTGGTCCCCATTGCTGCCACCGCCAGAGGGAGGGAGGGAGGGAGGAGGTCGCACGCCACCCTCTCGCCTCGCCTCAGGATGGTCACCCCGGGGGGGGGGGAAGAGAGAGAAAAAGATACGCTTTCCCAAAAGAAGTTTTCAAGCACTTTCAGAATTGGGATAGAACACGATTAAAGTTGAAAGTAATGGGATCAGGGAAATTCGTCTTTGCATCCGGTTCTTTATTTCGGTTTAGAAAAACCGATTTAAGTTTGTAATGGGAACGGGGCCTGGAAGAGACTTTTTATTTTCCCCACAGTGCACATGGATTCAATTGCTTGTGAAAATGCTTCCCTTCTTCCTCTGTTTGCAGAGGGGCTGCACTTATGCTTTCTAAGGGTGTTTTCCCACTGTCACTAGAAGTACCCGTTAAGTACCCATTAATGGAAAAACAGTGAAAACCCTAAGAAACCCTAAGAAACCTAGAGCAAAAAGAATGGGACCAAAGTTGGGCCTCTCTCCTCTCCTCTCCCATTGCTTTCCTGATGAAGCAAAACTAACCTGATCCATTTTCCATTACTCGTTGCTAAATGACTGTTGGGATTTCTATTAAAGCTTGTCTACAAGGCAATGTTGTACCATGTTAACTGTAAGAATGAATTTAAACTGTTTTCATTAGACCAATGTCACATTTGGGAATTCTGCACACTGGGCTCGTATCATCCCTCCCCATTCACCTTGCTGCAGAATGAGAGGCCCGATTTGCATTTACCTCACTGATATAGTATAATGATAATACCATATCAGTGTGATGAAGCAGTGGTGGCCATCCGCACTTCAAGTGTTGGTGCAATCCAGACCACTAGCACTTGCAGTTAGGATGGGCAGGCTTGGGAAGGCTTGGGCAGGCCTGATCACCATGATAACATTTGTGGCAACATCCTAGGCATTTTCGCACCACATCCATTCCATTTGGAATGGGTGTAGGACGGGTGGCCTAAGACACTTCCGGACGCTTTCACCATTCACAAACAGGAACGCAGGAATGCGTGTAAACATGTTCCGGCGCGCAGGTGTGCAAATGGTAAAAGCGTTCCGAAGTTACTTAGCCGGCAAAGGCCGG
>MTQE01003428.1:6660212-6675689 GCA_014337955.1 Aspidoscelis marmoratus
CAGCTTCCAACGTGGAAGCAGGAGTAAAAGTTTTCCTTCTCCCTGGCAGAACGCAGGCTTTTAGGGGTGGGGTGGGGTGCACCCCCTGCTGCAGGTGAGCACCCTCAGGGCCTCTCAGCAGCAGGTGGGAGGGAGGCCCATGCCCCTCCCCCATGGCGATCTCGCTGGGTAAGACTTTACTTCACTTTGAAGCAAAGTTTTACCCGGCCAGATCGTGGGGGGGGAGGGGCGGGGGGCTCCCTCCCACCTGCTGCTGAGAGGCCCCGAGGGTGCCCACCTGCAGCAGGGGGGGCATCCCACCCCACCCCTCCAAGCCTGCGATCTGCCAGGGAGAAGGAAATCTTTCACTCCTGCTTCCACGTTGGAAGCGGAGTAAAAGCACCTCCCGCCTGGATCTCATGGCGAGGGGGGGGCTCTGCGGGACTTCAGCACCCCAATCGGGTGCCTAAGCCCCACAGAGCCCCCTCCCTGGAACCCGCACCCGCCACCCTGGGGCAGGAGCAAGGTCCCTGTGGGGCAGAAGCCCTTTGGAGATTGGAGCCCCTGGCTCCCGTCTCCAAAGGCTTCGCCCTGACCCTGTTCCTACCCATCTGTGGGGCGCGGGCACCTGAATCTAGGTGCCTGCATGCCGTAGATCAGCCCCCCACACCCCCATCCCCAAAGCCCCACCCACCCACTTCCCGAAGGCGATCTCACCCATCTATGGGGTGCAGGCGGCTCCCGGCATGCTCGGGCCATTCCAAGCCCGGGCACTGAAGAGGTAGGTGCGTGCACGCGTCGCTCGTGGGGCTGGTGGGGGGGATTATCTCCGGGGTGCAGGCGGCTACATTGAGCTGCCTGCAGCCCATAGATGGGCGAGATCACCTACGGGGGGTGGGTGGGGTGGGGGCTTTGGGGTGTGGGGGTGTGGGGGGCTGTTCTGCGGTGCGCAGGCACCTAGATTCAGGCGCCCACGCCCTGCAGACAGTCGCGATGGGGGCAGGGGGTCCCTTGGGCGACCGGAGCGACGCGCTCCGGTCGCCCAAGGGGTTCCTCGCCCCCAGCCAGCCCGGCATCGGCCTCCTGCCACCCTGGAAAGCGCGTACAGGAAGCCGATGCTGCCAGCTCCCCGACTCTGGTGGCCGCTATCGGGCTGCTGGAGCTGGGAAGGAGCCACGTCCCGGCGGCCTTGGTAGGTGACAGAAGGGACCCACCGAATGGGGGTCCCTTCTCCCATCTGCCAGGGTGCAGATGGGAGAGGGGACCCCCAATTCGGTGGGTCCCGTCTACCAGCCTCGCCGCGCCGGAGCGATCTCCAGCCCGGCAAGGCTGGTCATCAACCCCCCAGAGGCCAGCTGTGATGCCGGTTTTTGGCCGATGCTGGCCCTGGGGGCGTGCCGATCACTGTCAGGGAGAGAAGCGTGCGCGAACGCTTCTCTCCCCAAATGCGCCGGGACGCTTCGTACGCACAGGAACGGATGCAGAGCACTTTAAAGTGCTCTGCATCTGGAACGCGCGGAAGACAGCTCGGGACGTGCCGGGACGCAAACCCGGCTGCGGCAATGCGAATGCCGCGTCCCGGGCTATCTTCCGCGCATTCGAAAACCGCCTGTGCGAAAACGCCTCCTGTGTACGTGCAAACATTACCATAGTGATGAGGCCATGGCATGCAACCGCACAGCCACAGCTGTCATATAAACTGCACATACCAGATTGTTTCATCATTGAGCTCATGTCCTGAATCTCTATGTATTTGGATTTGCAATATGGCTCCCAAAGTACGGTGGTGCCCTTGAGGAATTGCTTGGTGCCTGGAAGTTTAACTCCACACTGACTGGCAGGGGGTGAGGAGACATCAAAGAAGGCTGTGTGAATGAAAGGCTTTCAAAGTTCCAAATGAGCCTACAGGTTCCAAAAGGTCCACCTAGTGCCTATGAATTGTGCCTTTTTATTTCTGCACCTCTGAACTTAGCCACGGGGTAGATGGAGCTGGGATGAAGAACTATAAAAGAGATAGTATTGACCAAAGCCACTAACTCTGAAGGGATAGCTAAATGAATTGTATGTTCAGTGTCACTTGATGCCTACCTTTAGAGGTAAATTTAAACAATCAAACAAAAATAATTAAATGACGTTCTTGTGCCTGTAATAATTATGTACAAGAGGAGAATTTCGGTAGGTGTTACAATGATGTAGAGACATTACCCACTTTTATACCTGAGTTTGTAATAAAATCTACACCACCTTTAATAACTGTGTGCCCTTTCTTGTCCTTTCATTCTCAGAGGTCACATTGCTTTACTGACATTAATGGGAAATGCTTTCACTCTCCTTCCACAAGAGATGGAGAAACATTAACAGACCTAATTAATGTCATTTATAAATTACTGGGATTGCTGCCATCTGTCATGGACACCAGGGTTTTCCAAGCTATGCTGCAGTCAGGTTCATTTTCATGCAAATCATGCACAGACTAGGCACGAGAAGCAGTCCTAAAGTGTATTTATGTATTGGTTTAAGTTTACCTGGGATGTTGAGTCACACTTTAAAGAAGTGCTTATCTAGAAACAGTGTCCAAATGAAAATGCTTTATCTAATATAAATGTACGCCATCTCTTGGGGCCAATTTCATTCCTGCTTACCTATTCCTACCTGCCTTTGCATCATCTGGAACAGACGTTATTAGTCTGGCCTTTAACTGGTAACAAAAATGATTGCTTTGTGTTAAAAGTGCTTACCAGTTTCTCTCTTATTTTGAATTTGCTTCTTTTTAACAAAGATAAGTCAGTGAAGCAAGCAAAGGTTTAGATCAATGAACACAAGAGGCTGTTGCAGCCTCTTTCTTGACGCCATTTAGGTAGACAGGATTTATTTTTTAACTCTATATTGGTTTAATATATTTTTGCTTTTGATTCTTTAATGTTATTTGATGGTGCCTAGTTGGTTTCTTTCCCATCTGCAAACTATCTGAGAGGTTCTTTTACAGCAGTGTGAAACTTATTAAAGGCAATCATAGTTGCCATACCTAAGATCTAGGAAAAGGGGAACTTTAGCCTAGTAGTTCAATTCCTTCTCACATTACTACAACTCTACAACCCTACTACATTTGAGAAGCATGTCCTCAGATGTATACATAATACCATCCAGGGAACATGTCCACTCTCTATTTGGCTTTTAGGAAGCCTGTCACAAGAACGTGCAGCAGACACAATGTATGGCAATACAAAGTTCTCGATCCACATATTATAATCCATATAGCAAATCCTATTACTATTTATGTACAGTGTTAAAGGAATGGATTCACTTAAAAACTATTTTATGCTTTTACTTCTGTGTCAAAAAGTACTGAAGGATGAGCTGTTCTTCAAGCAGTACTACCCTTCGTGGCCAGAAAGACCTGCACAGTTCAGCCAAGGAGGCTTCCCGTAGTGGGTGATTTAATGATTAGAAAAATAGACAGGTGAGTTTGTGATGGTGGGTTGCCTGCTGGAGGAAAAGATTGCAGATATCATACGCCATCTAAATAGGCTGGCAAACAGTGCCATTGGAGAGGGTAGGTGGAAGGTTGTGGAAGCCATATTGAGGTTGTTGAAATGTCCGTGGATGGATTCTCAGAAATTCTGCCTATTCCACACATAGGCCCAGGTAGACAGATGGAGCTTGGAGGCCTCACTACATAGTGTCTAGAGGGAGAAATTTGTTTTTGTCAGGCACTGGGGAACCTTTTGGAATAAGCCAAACCCATAAAAATGGGATGTATTACATTTGGGCCGCAGTCACGCCTAAGGTTTAATCCAGCTTCACTCCGCTTTGGCTGTGGTCACACCTAAGATTTAATCCAGCTTCAGTCCACCTTCAGAGTGAGAGAATTCATCAGCAAAATGACCAGTTCTTTCTGCATTATCTATCCCAAAGGTGAATGGATAATGAATAGACCCTGAAAGAAAACCACTTGTCACTTTGCTGATATATTCTTTCACTCTGAAAGTGGACTGAAGCTGGATTAAAACTTACGTGTGACCACAGCCTTTTCAGAGTGAGATAACACTTCAGCAAAGTGAGACTTTACCATTATTAAACATAAAACTATAAAAATATTATCAGCTCACTTTCATGATTCTGACTTTTCAAAAGATAGAGTCAAAAGAATGACCAACTTCCAATGGTCAGTGATGTAAATGACATTTCTTCTGGTCAATGATGTAAATGAGATCTTATGAAATCTATAAGTTTTTTTCATGCGCAAGCAAAAATCTCATTTACATCATTGAATGTCCCTGTTGGTTATTGTATGTGGGGATAACCAGTAGGCCAATAAGAACATGCGTAGTGTCCTCACACTAAGTCAGGAGCTCCCATCTTACACTGGTTCCTAGATTTTACTCTGTACTTTATTAGGCTTAGAACTCCTGAACACTTAAAACCAAAGAATATCCAAAGATTCAAATGGATTCTAATGTTTAAAATCTGAATGTCTTAACATTTGATTTGAATTGAATACATTTGAATCTATTTGTATGAATTTTTAATTTGTATTTGAAGATACAAATGTTGACAACATTTGAATGTGTCCATACACATCTGTACAGAGCCATATGCATCCATACCCATTCATACACACCCCGTTTTTATCCTGCATACATCCGGGTTTTGTCCTGTACGTATCCATACAAATGTGTTCAGATATGAATAAGATGTGTATGGACATATATGCAATGTGTATGTATCCGTACACGTACAGATGTCCAAATAATTCATACAAATGATTAGAAAGATTCAAAAATTCATTCAAATATTAAATTCAAATGTATAGACATTCGATTCGAATTTGAATGTTTGAATTTGATCAAATTTCAAATGTTTCGAATATTTGTGCACATCCCTAATCCAGACAAATTATCTGAATCCATAACAAGCTGGCTTCAGTCCTGGTGACTATAGTATACTCAAATTGTCTTAGGTTGTGCTCAGACATAACAGTGGTTACCTCCAGAGACTGTCAAAGCTGTGCAGACACAGGAAGTTTGGTCACAGGAATCCAAGCTCAGGTAGCTTCCAGATTGGGCAGCTGTAATGTGATCATGAGAAGCTATCCCTGAACTAGTTCAGAAGCTGAAACTGGTGCAGAATGCAGCAGCAAGGCTGTGATGGGTGCAGCTGGTTGGTGCACATCATACCAATTGTAAAAAAAACCCTCTACTGATTGCCAGCCAAATTCAAGCTTTAATTTTCAGTTATAAAAATACCTAAATAGTTTCTTGTCATACAGACTTGACTGTCCACTAAGATTTGCTGAAGCAGTCTTCTTGGCAGTGTTTACACTCTGAAGGGGAAGAGTTTTTTCCAAGCTAGCTTTCTTTATTAAGTATGTCAAGCATCATCTCTCATTATATTCAATAGGTTGATGAAGACAAACCTGTTGACTCATGCCTTTAGGTGAAGAAGCAGTTCTCTTCCTTGGAGAACAGTACTATTTTTAACTGCTTTTATGTATTTTAATTCTTGCAGCCTCCAAGAACTCAGGATATACAGTGCAGCATAAATGTAAAAATAAATAGATAAATACTAATATGGTCTGCTACCGGGTGCTTTCACTCTATTCCACACTATCAGTCAGTCCTGCCCACCTTCAGCTAGCTGACATTTATATATTAAAGGGTTACCATCTCTGAACAGATGTTGACCTTGAAGATCAGACAACTGATTCTTCTCAGGCTAGAGAAATAATACTACATTTCTGAATAGCTATATGCAAGACATTCCCAGTGTCGTTTTCTCTCTTTCTCTCTCATTTTTCAAGGTTGCAGAAGAATCACCTGCATCACATGCACCTGCAGAAATAGCAGAGGAAGCCTTCCCGAGGAAGGGAGGCGCTTTTTCCCTCCAGAAGCAAATCCACTGTAATGATCAAATTCAATAGCATCTTCTAATTTGCAAAGTACCTTCAAGTGGGAATTGTGTTACAGCAGGGGTGCTGCAAATATTTATGAGCTTAACATCAAACAGCGGAATTTCACCAGAAGCTTCTTCTACCTGCTGGAATGGTTCAAGACTTTTGTTCACTTTATAAAAACAGCAAAAATCATGTAACACTCTGAATGATTCCTTTGATCTTCATCCTTTCACGTCCTTCCCTTCCCTGCAGATGTGAATGCATATATAGAACTGGGCCTGACCATATGTTGCCTTATTAGAACAATTTCACCTGAAGATTTAGCTATTTCCAAGTGGATTTTATTGTGGCCAGCTTGGGGGTGAGGGGAGTGGAGACTGGCCATCCCAGGGATCCATCAGTGATGTCTGGGACCCACAGTGAAGGTGATGCCATTCTCTGTTGAATTTTGTAACCAAAATCCAGAAACACTAATTCACTATAGCACTACGTCAATTAAATTAGGGAACACTTGTCTTCTTCAAAATTTGCTTCCCTGTTTCAGTCCTTAGCACTTTAATTTGCAAACAAATCATGCATTGATTCTATCAGTTAAGTGTGCAAGAGGAGATGGCTTTGATTTTTGAGTCTCTAACAGAACTGTGCATAGCTATAAATTAGACTCTGCTAATTTGGTGACCAGGTATGTGTCTGTGACAGGTTTGTGGTGTTGCGACACCTGCAGCACACTCCATCAATAGAGGTCCCAAAGGGCTCTTTCTTGACTAGAAAGCAGGAGGCCACATCTCTAGCTTGCACAGTTTGGTGCACTGAATTTAGCACAGCTGTGCAGTGCTATAACTAAAGAGGACACACTCTCACCCACAGAGTCTGAAAAGAAATAGAGAAAAATGATCAACCAATTGCACTGTGTACCACATTAAGAGTCAGGTTGTTCTTCTTGTTGTTACTAATACCAGCACTACTTTAACGAAGAATAATATTTTCAGGTCAGTTAAATGCAACCTGATTCCCCAAGTGCAGAAAGCAATCTGGGTCAGATATAGAAAGAAATGAGGTAATGTAGGAAAAAAGCATTGGGTGGGAGAGAAGTGCACCATTTAAATTGCATTGCTTAGCTAGATCCACTTTCATACAACACGCTTGGAAGGATCAAGAAGGCAGCTAATGAGCCAATTGAATCGATAGTGACACCAAAAAGTGAATAATGTAGAAAAGGTTTGTTTTAAAAATACTTTTCTGTTGTGTTTGTTTCTTGCCTTTCTTCAAATTGCTCAGGATGGTGTGCAAGTTGTTCTTTTATTTTGTCTTCACTGGATTAGTATAACTCTGATATGTTCAGAATGTAAGAAATGCCTTGCCTGACTGGGCCAATGGCACCTCTAATCCAGCATCCTGTTTCCATAGTGGTCAAGGAATTATATACAGAAGCTCACAAGCTAGACATAAGTACACATCCTGTTTGTTCCAGTACTGGCCTTTGAAGCCTTACTGACTCCTCCTAATTACAAGGCCATGTAGGGACCATAAGCAGGATCTGGAAATCTAACCTGTGGTTTATTGGGTCACAGTGACTAGAACATACACATAGAGCATGCAAACAGCATGTACTGGACTGTGCCCTAAGCACTGGGATGTCACAAGCATGCTCCAGGGTGCACCCTTCATACCTCTTCTGGGCAAACGGTGCATGGAGTGGGGCAGCACAGTTGCATTTCCATGTCATGTTGCCACAGCAACAGCCAATGCACATGGCGATTGCCACAGTGAGGTGGTTGCTTCTAGTACAGCAGCGATCACACTTACTCGGTATCTAGTGAAGTGCCAGGTAAGTTTGAGATGGATCAAACTGAGGATGCCTGATCTATCCCACATTTTCACTTCTCTGGAGTGAAGTGAATGAGAAACGACATACAAAATTATTTCTTCCAGGCTATGCTTTCTTTCATAGAAGCAGAGATAAATTGGAAAAAACTGGGATGTCATCTAGTCCAGCCCACATTCATTGCAAGAGTTTGCTGCACCACCCTTATTTGTTCAGAACTCATATTAATTCAGAGTGATTTTGTAAGAGCAATTACTAGGGAATACCAGACAATTATAAAGATTTTTTTTCTTGAGTCAACTGAGGCTGAGAAGACTGAAAAAGTGCAGACAAAAAAAAGACTATTTGAATGAGCACCAAATTAAATGAGCATGATCTAGGCAAAAACATGCCAACTTCCTATGGTGTTCTAATGTTGACAAATCTGTTGTGGTGCGACCACAGACTTAGTTATATTAAATGTCTGTAGCCGGGGAAGCAAATTGTTAAGCAGTTTTTTCCTAAGCTGTTTAAGGCCCAACTTAGTGTTGATGTTAACACAAAAGCTCTAAATGACTTGGGACCTGGTTTTCTGAAGGAGTGCCTTCTCCCATAAAGACCTGCCTGAATATTAAGATCACAAGGTAAGGGTCTTCTTGTACTCCCACCTCTTTCGGATATGTGAGGGGACATTTCTGTGGTGGTCCCCAGACTATGGAGCAGCCTACTTCTGGAGGTACAGTGATCATCAACTTTGTATGTCTTCTGGAGCCTCATTTAAAACATACCTCTTCAATCAGGCTTTTGATTTCAGGGAGGGTTTTATTTTAATGTATGTTTTACAATGTTTTATTTTTTCATAAAATATTTTTATTGTTGTGACCTGCCCTGGGATATCTGGGAGAAAGGCAGGATATAAATACACAAATAAAATAAAATAAATAAAGCATGCCTTGGACCCATCTACACTTAAATTTTAATCCATCTCCAGTTCCCTTTCAGGGTGAGTTAACATATCAGCAGAGTGGCAAGCTGATTCCCCCCCCCCCATATTATCTAAGAAAATCTACTTTTTTGTTAGAACATGTTGTTAGGAAAATTGCTGCCCTATCAGTTTTCTTCCATCCATGTGGGCTTGAGTAAACAAACAAGCTAGAGACAAAGGATTTCTTTGTCTGCATTGCAATACAGGAAACTTGCCCATCAGAACAAGTTCAAACTCTCTCACATCACAACCTGACTTTTTATCCCTATCATGGCCAGAAGTTTACAGTCTTTTTATAACGCCTTTTCACACCCTCCAAAGTTAATTTGCGTCTAATTTATTCACAGTAGGGTGAAGAAGTACATATGAAATTTCTCATTAGGCATGAGCAATAAAGGCAAAGTAAGAACAGTTCAAGCAAGGTTCATTCCTTTGAAGCTGCAAAATCTGCAGACATTTTTATCAGTCTTTGCATACACACTGGCCTCCCTAATTCCTTACAATGTGGAAAAAAATAATTCTCCCCACTCCAAAAGTGAAGCTGGATTGAAAACTTATGTGTAGATGCTGTTGTGTATGTGGGTACAAGCAGTGGCCCCATGCAGCATCCAATCTGGTGCTTGCATTTTGCATCAGCTGCAACCTCTGGATCACATACTGCATGTTACTGTTATCTAAAGATAAGATTACCAATGTGTAGCAAATGTGCCCAATATTTCTTATTGCACTGCAACCACTGTTGTTATTGACATTTAGAAATGTGCTTCATCAGCATGGCTGCCTTCACTGTATATAGCCCACAAAATAGCAAGATCAGCATATATAGTGAAGAAAGTGTGTGAGAGAGGGGGGTTACACATGTAGATATACAGTTCCCTAGCTGCCTGTTCAGTGTGCTGATTTATTATTAATTTCATGCATAACCCTCCATCCAGTTCTTTCCTATCCATCATTAGAATATCTAAGAGGTGGCACAAACATTAAAGCAGCGGCTTAGGTAAAACTCGGGAGAAATGAATCAGGATTGTTAATAAACACAGGGAAGATATAAATGGTACTGAAAACTGTCTTGCATGAGAAAAATGTATGCTCGTGTGTTAGAAGGCAAGAACATTTGACTGATCAATCAATGGAATTCAATAATGATGCAATGCCATGGATACTCACATCCATGCTTGTGTATGCACATGTGTGCGAGTGTGAAAACCAGACAGAATTCGATTTAGTTGTGCAGAAGTGGAGATTAACCAGATGAAATGTAGCTGTACCAGAAGGGAAGGAGCAGATCTGTCAATTTTAATATCTCATATTACAAAGTCTGAGGCTGTGTTCAAACATCTGCCTAAATCATACCAAAGGCTCTTGGGGCTTGCACACGAGGCAAGGCATCCCAAGGCTATGCTGTGGTGGGTACACAGGGCACATGGAAGGCAAATTGGGATCCCATCCTGAACAGCATCCCTGTTCCCTAATTCACTTTGCTAGTTAGACCCAAAGTTGATTTGGAAGGGAAGTGGCCATGTATACAGCATCCTTCAGTGGTCATGCCCTGCTAGCAATGACCCCCCCCCCTTTCAGATCTCCTAGATACTGCAGATCCCGGCTTGCCTATATGATTAAGAACAAAATTAATGTTGGTGCCCATATCTTCGTGGAGCAGCTGAAAAAGAATCTTACTAGGGAAGGAGTTACTCTAAACCATTTCACTAAGGATGGGCAAAAAATGTTAATTACCTTTGCAATTCTCATGAATTGTGAATGTTCAAAACTTCGCATTCGAATTGAATATTGACTATATTCAAAGACTGACATTTGCATAGGAAGTGAAAGCTTTTGTTCCTTTGTTTGAAGCTTTGTTACATTCAAAGTGTCTGCCTAGTAGCCTCCAGAGTAGATTTGCATTGGATTTGGAGGTACAACTGGTGGCGGCAGGGATATGAATAGAATTCAAAGAGGATTTGAATCCTATCACATTCAAAGTGGCTCCGTTTGATCTATTCTTATCTGGGAATACCAGGTTTGATTCCACACTCCTCCATGAAGCCAGCTGGGTGACCTTGGGTGTGTCACAGCTCTCTTCTGAGCTCTCACAACCCCACCCACTTCACAGGGTATCTGTTCTGGGGAGAAGAATAGAAAGCTTTGCAAGCCACTTTGAGTCCTGTTAAATGGGTGAGAAAAGTGGGAAGAAAAGCCAGTTCTTTTCTTCGCCCATTTGCCCAAATGTAAATTTCCATCCCCTTCACTTTGGTGCAAAGCAAATGGGGGGGGGGATTCATGCACATCCCTGCATTCCATACTTCACAAAATGAAACCACTATGAAGTCCATGAGGTCATCATGATTTTTAGGAGGCAGGCCCATCCTTGTAGGGTCCTCAGTCTTTTTCTTCTTATTTCACTCCTTTGCTAGAGCAGATGCTAAAACTACCCTGAATAATTGAAGTGTTTCAGGTGGCTGGAGGTAATCTATGTGCTAATCACTTGGAGAAGATGAATCACTTGGAGGTTTAGGGAAGTAGTTGAGGTGAGATGCTTTTGGCTCTCTTCTTTATCTTTATAGAATAGCCTTCTAATCCAGCATAATTACAGACAGAGGAGCATACCATGATGTTAAGATCATAGTTAACATCTTGGCAGAATGACAGATAAAGCTTTCCGGGATCCAAAGATGAAAATGCAATCAAAGTATTATTAAGTTGTACCTAGCTATGGAGCCCCACAGACATGCTCAGGTTTGATGCATGCCAAAGTCACTTCCAGCTCTGGAGAACAAATTATCAGCTCTTCTGTAATCAGCATAGACCTGAATACAGCAACTTTCACAACCAACCCATGAGTGTTATCTCCATTTTGTCAGGATTGACAAATTGGTCTTTTGGCTTTGGATGGCTGTAACTTTGAAGCACTCTGTTCTGAACAATACCAGGAGCAATGCAATGTTAAGTAAATTGCTCAGAAATAATTGAAGTACTGTGGTTCAAGATGCTACGCAAGGCGTTTTCATTATTTGTTGCTTCTGATGCCTAGTTGATACAAGCCTGGTTAAAAATTCTCCTTTATTCATGCTCTTTCCCTCCTCTTTTCTGCCCCCCACAGCATACTTATATTTGTGAAATGTGTATATTTGATGTACTGCTCTCATTAACTGCCAGAAACACAATTTCTAAAACAAATAGGTAGGTTTGGTGTATACCATGGGTAGCTTCTAACATGGCATAATTGCAACACTAAATCAAAAAGTGAATGTTTCAGTGCTTTAATTTTAAGCCACATGCATTATTAAGACCCTTCATGGGGCTATCCAGGGAAGGACACAAGCATTAATCATTAGATCCATGATTAATGTGACTGCTGTTTTGTTGCTAGAAACCTCCTAATCCATAATGTTACTTTCTACATTCAGGAAAAGAAAAGGACATGAGAGTTGGTGTGTGGTGTGAACTACCGGTAGTTTGAAGGTACCATGTAGTTTTCATGGTAGACCAGTGATGGCGAGCCTTTTGAGCTCGGTGTGTCAGAATTCACAAGAAAACCTAGCTTAACTCGGGTGCTGTGTCACATCTAGAAATATCCATAATTTTGTGATATTTGTAGCTCTAGTATTTTATTAAAAGCAAAAACAATTCTTTATATTAGTGACTTTTGTTGCTGAATTTCGTTTGCTAAATCTTCAGTTGAAAGTTGGTATTTCATATGCTTCAAGAACAAGCAAGCACTACACGCCCAGGTGCCAGGGTGACCATGTGTGTCACACAAAAGGGCTTGGCGTGTCACCTGTGACACACATGTCATAGGTTGGCCATCACTGTGGAAGACTGTAGAAGCCCTAGGCAAAGTGAATTCAGAGGTGCCTTCAGGACTGGAATTTGGGATAGAAATAGAGTGTATCCTTAGTACAGTGAGCATCTATGTTTGTTTCTGCGGGGGGGGGGGGAAGAGACCCTGCCCCTGTAAGATTGTTATTCCTAAAATGAGCTAGACTAGAGACTAAAATGGATTAATGGCACCAGTGAATGAATTGCTCTTAGGAAGCCCAGAGGACAAACTAAGGTCAGGCACAGAAGAAACATGTTCGAAGAAGAAATAAGGTATTGAGGGTCACGTCAATTAATTTGGAAAGTCATATTGAAAAATGGCCCCTACTTGGGTGCAACGAGCCATGCTGAGCTCAGTGAAATTGTAATTTTAGTTATGCTTATCAGCTGATCTTATGAAAGCCAGGAATAGTACTGAAAATACCAGTAGCGTCATGTCCTTATACAAATCTGTGGTGGAAGTGCTCCTGAAAGAATGGGCACAATGCTAACTGCTGCTTCCCCCAAAGAATTATTTAGCTCTGGAAGGGAGAGAAGAATATCAGCCAGTTTGATTCGTTGGCTGGAGTAACTGTTTTTATGAAGAAAAGTTAAAGGTTTGTTTAGTTCAGAAACAAGGCAAACAACTGAAATGTTATAAAAGGTGTCAAATGTTTTCCAAAAAATGTTAAATTTATGGATAAATGCTTAAAAACAGTTTATTGCGAAAAGCTGGAGTCACCCACAGAAAGTGCTTTTCTATGCAATGGATTGTTAGACTGTAGAATACAGGGGTGGCTGCCAATTTTAATAAGAAATGGGAAAGTTTAGGATTATATCTAATTAATGATTGATTAAAGTTTAAATTATCTATTGATTACTTTTTCTTTAAAGAACCAAGGGGGTCCTCAATAGAAAAAAGGAATAATCAAAATGCCACAAAATACAACTAGCAAACCTATAAAAACGGGGTGCTCATTTGCACCCTTCCAGATGTCCAACATTCCATGCCAGACTCAGCAGCTGAGCACCCCTACTATAAAGCATCAAACATCATTAAAATGGTTTGGATGATTGTACAGAACTTTCATGAACTTTCATGTACAGTATGCCTCTGAAAACTTGTTCCTGTGAATATAACGTAGAAAACAGACTGCTATGTTTTGTCCTGCTTCCAGACTTGCCTTAAATATCTGATAAACCGCCACAGAAACTAAACCCTGAACTACATGGAACTTTTTAATATATTTGGATTATTGTCAGATATTTGCATTAAGCTAGGCAATGGTTTAGTTTTCTTTTGTTTTAAATAGTAAACAGCATTTAGTTCACATTTTTGGTATAGTGTAAAATATAGTGGCATGAATATGATCACCAACATTATAACTGCAATTAGAGATCCTCAAATAAGGCATAGATTTGGATAATTGAATGAGAAATTAAAAAGTGTCTTGAGTTATTGTTCTTTGGTACCATCTAGCTCACTTTGGAACCATCTACATCTAAGTTTTAATTCAGGTTCACTCCACTTTCAGAGCGAGAGAACACATCAGCAAAATGACGAGTAATTTTTTTCCCGCATTATCTAACATAAAGTTGAATTTTCTGAATTTTTTTAACACTGAAAGAAAAGAGCTTGTCACTTTGCTGATGTATCCTTTCACTCGGAAAGTAGACTAAAGCTAGATTAAACTTTAAGTGTGACAACAGTCACAGGGAAACTGGACCAAAGCTGGATTAAAATTTAGGTATAGATGGACCCTTTGATTCCTGTTGACTTGTCATTTTGGTAAAATCTTGGAGCTACGGTGATCAGTGACCTGTGTGTGACTGTGCAGCCACAGCTTGCCTGCCCCCATGGACTATTCTAAGACCACTATATCTGAAGCTTGGGACTGCTGCTGCACATGCTTTGAATCGCTCTGGGACAGTGGCACCTCCATGAACAGCCATCTTGACTGGCCAAGTGCGAGCAAACCCTTTGAACAAAATCTCAGATCTGGTCTTGAAGGATGGCATTGCCTCCTGTCTCTCCATTGTGTTAGGAGAAAAGAAAGCGGAAATTCTTTTTCACAGTGAACTTGGCCTTCAAACTTTGCAGAGATGTTGCCCAATGGTAACCATCGTGAACCATTTTGAAAAATAAGGCTTCATCCACATCTGCACATTGGCTCAACATAGGGCCAGGAAAATCAAATTAAATCAAACAGTACTGTGCCCTTTAGGATATATACATGCGTATCTTACGGGGATCATTCTGCTTTACATGGGGCTTACCTAACAACTAAATGGAGCTATCCTCACCAAAAATCTGAAAATACCTACAGCAAAACCATGTACTTATGTTAATCAAATATATCTGTGACTTCCCAGCTGCCTCTGAGAAAATGAATGACTCCCAGGGGAGTCATGAATTAACTGCGTTCTTCACCCCTATGCACTTTATGTAGCTTACAGACTGCTTGAATTACCACTTCACTTAGAATGTTTATTCTCCTGAATCTAATATAAAGACATGGCAACACAACAAGAGGAAAGTCAGAAACCCAAGATACCCTAATGCAACTAGGCTACAGGGGATTGTTTCAAGTAAATGATCTATCACTAGTTTATGTATAATATTACAGTATATCTAGCACATTTTTTAACTTCAGAGCAGAAAAAATGAACCTCTGATACTGTGGGAGCAGTGATAGGAAACTTTGTTGTGCTGTAGAATGACACCGCATTACAATCCTCATTAACTCTTGGAGTTTTTCTGAAGAGCAGAAAAGAAAGAGCTTAGATAAATACATTTCTGGCAATTGTGATTGTTGTGCCTAGCTTGGAGTTGGGAACACCACCTCCTTATTTCTCATTTTCCATGAATGATTAATGGCATGCCATAGGACTCTATGAATCCAACCTACATTCCCAACCTATCTGCATAAGGTCTGCAAAATTTCTTCTTTACTTTTCTGATAGGAAAGGGAAGAAGGGCCGCATCTTCACGGCATGAGTTATTTCAGTTTAAAGAATTCG
>MTQE01003428.1:6679907-6693267 GCA_014337955.1 Aspidoscelis marmoratus
ATTCGAGATAACGACGTCGTGGGGATGCAGCCAAGGAGGAGGAGGAGGAGGAGTTGGCTTTTCTACCATGCTTTTCTCACCAATTTAAGGGGACTCAAAGTGGCTGACAAAGCTTTTTGTTTTTCTTCCCACAACAGAACACCCTGTGAAGTAAGTGGGGCTGTGAGAGCTCAGAAGAGAGCTATGACTAGCCCAAAGTCACCCAGCTGGCTTCATGGAGGAGGGCGGAATCAAACCCCATATTCCCAGATAAGAGTCTGGCTCCCTAACCACTAGACCAAACTGGCTCACCCACTAGATCAAACACAAACATTGACATGGCAACAGGGCCATAGGGCAACTTTTTCCCCCTGGTTTCAAAGTCTTCAAAGACTGGAAGTTGCAGAGCATGCAGTGGATCCTGGTCTGGATCCAGGGCTCGAGCAAGTGATCCCACATAGAAAGGGCCTTCTTCCATCAGCAGGCAGGGCAACCTTACGGACACCTTTGAATCAAGTTATGCTGTCTCATGTGTATAACAGACACATGGGCAGATTTAGGAGGGACACCCGGCAAAGAGAGTAAGAAGAGCCTTTTGTATCATGTACATAGAGATACAAGACATGCACAGTATCAAATACCAATATCAAATACTCCAAAAAGATCTCTCAAAAACATGTAGAGGGCGGTGGAGGGAAAAGCTTGAATTATTACCAATCCAAGCCAAATTTGGCCACCAATATAACTCCTAGTTCCAGTACTTAATTCTTTGACCCCCTTTCATTCTCTTTTAATGTAAACACAGGAAGATCTTTAATACAGTGAAAAGAAAGAAGAATGATTACTATATTCTTGGGAAACAGTTTTCCCAGCAGTTGTTGACACTGCTTTATAGGGGTGGGCACGAATGCAATTTTTGCATTCGAACTTGATTTGATTAGAATATTTGAATATCCGATTCAATTTGAAATTCGAAAAGCCAGACAACATTTGTATCCAATTTTCAAATTTGTGCATATCCCATTTTTATCCCATTTTCATCTTGTTTGCATCCCTTCTTCATCCCGTGTTATAAGCACTAATAAACATGACATTCAGATGCGATATGAATGGTTCTATTTAGTCGAATTATTCAAAAATCCATATTGGATTTTCAAAAATCTGAAATTCACTTGAATGTCTAAATTTGGATTTTTGAAAGTCCGATTCAAATTCGAATGCCGATATTCATCGAATTCGGATCAGATCTTTGAATTTTCAGATATCCACACACATTCCTATTGCCTTATTCCATTACATGTTACATTCAGAAGTAGTAATTCAGGACTTTCCTCTGGAGAAATCAGAATTAAGCCACAGAACTTTTGCTTCTGTGCATATATGTATTTGTATTAGCATGTGCCCTGTCACAGAGCAATAGCTCCTTCTCTAAAGACTAAGGCCCTAGCTAAACACAAGCTTTACCTTTCCATTTAAAAGGAAATCCACTTAAATTTTGCAACAGAAGAGGACAGATCAAAACCAGATAATACATATCGAGCACATTTATATTCCTGACACACCAAGAAATGTGCAAAATGCTGCTCTGTCCTTACCACTTCTAATCCAAAACTCTTTCTCACCATTGAAGGTGACTGATCTTTAAACCTGTTGACTTTTGGAAGGTCTCTTCCCTTTCCCTCTGCTCCTGTGCAAAAGTGGGCATACATGAATATTCCTGTGCCTATATATATTTTAGTCCCACTCAGTTGTCTATGTAGCTGTAGTTAGATTTCCCTCATTGGAGCAATATTTGGAAAGATGATTGATTTTCTACAACTTGTACCATACTCGGCCAGCATGATCAGTGTTTGGGAATTATTCCAAGGACGACGAACTCTTCTCTGTTGGAAGGCCTCTTCTAAAAGTCAGGATTTGTTTATGAAGGAGCATAAAACAGGCTTTGAATCTGCAACCAGCATTTAGCAGATCTTACTTGTGTAACAGAGGCAATTTCAAGTAGGCTTTGCATCAAAGTAACCAACATCAAAGCCTGCTGGCAGATCACTGCCCTGCTCCTCTGTGCCCTATTGCACAAGGTCCTGATGGTAGGTAGCAACTCTTGGGCTGTGTTCAGACAAAGAGAGACAGTGTGTGGCCCCCGGGAACCCATACCTTCTCTAATCTGCCTTTCCTAGCACAGAATGTTCAAGAAAGGGTGAGGGGCAGGCTGGTGTGCAAACAATCCCACCTGGAAGCCTTCTCTAAGCCACCTCAGAGGTGCCTCAGACCTTTTTTTTTTCTGTGTCTGATCATAGCCTTAGAAAGTATTATGTAGAAATTCTGATGATCTCATGAAATGAATCTGCTAGGGAAAGATGGGATTCCTGTCACAATGCATTGCTGGAGAGAAAATTCTGTTCACTACACTGCCTGTGCCACTCTGGGAAAACTGAATCTTTATATCATGCTTGCTGTTTGCTTTATCTGGAAATTTGCCAAGGCCCACGGGAACCCAGTGTGACACAAGATCCCGGAAAGCAATTGACATGGTATTCTGTTTCTGATAGATACAAATACTTGTAGAAAGACAATCGATACTGTGGCTGAATTCCTGATAACCACAGACAACATTAAGGCATATATATTCAAAAGGATTTTGTTTAAAAATATGAGGCAAATACGAGCTCTCTGTGGTAATGTATTTTGTTGGCTTTAAGGGAAATATGTTTTAAGATGCTTTTTTTCCCCCAAAAAAATCCACGTATCACATGGGTCACTGGCCATAATAAAACCTTATCTGGAGGACAGATGGCATGTAGTGTTATTTTATACACTTTCCCTCTGTGGTGAGACTAGGAATCAATAGCAATTGCTTATGAATATATGTACAATAATGTTAGTCAGTTTCTCCCCCAATCACTGACCCAGTCCCAGAGTGATTTAGAAACTTCCCTTTCTACCTATTTATCTGGTAATAAAAATCCACATCTCTGAACTACTGTAAACGGTATTGTAATATATTAAGGAATGAATTAATTCAAACATTGATTGCACTTTTTGCTCCCTTTTCTTAAAAAAAATCTTCCATTTGTCTTCATTTTGAATTCTTTTCAGTGGGCAAATTGTGCTCAGATTATGGGTGGTTTTCCACTGTCACTAGAAGTACCCATTAAGAACCCATTAATGGGTACAAAAATGCATTATGTACCCATTAATGGGTACAAAAATGCATTACGTACCCATTAATGGGTACTTAATGGGTACTTTTAGTAACAGTGGAAAAACAACCTATGAGTGCATGATCTGGGGATACTTTTGGATTGTTGTTGTCATTTGAGACCTGTATGGCAGTGTTAGCCAAGAATGCCCCCCCCACACACACACTCACTTTCCTACTGGTTCACCAACTTTGACCTTTCCTGGATTAGAAAAACTTGCCCACACTCTGGTTCAGAAACTGGAACTAGTGCGTATTTAGCAGCTTGACTGCATATGGAGATTTTAGCAAGGCATACATCACATTAGTTTCATCTTGAAAAATCTGTACTAGTTTCTTTCTACGACCAATTCCAGTGTTGATATTAACATATAAAGCCCTAAATGGCTTTGACCCCAGCTGTCTGGAGGAGTACCATCTCCCATATATTGAGACTCCAAGGAGAGAGTCTTATTATATTTCCTGTCTCAGAGATGCAAGAGGGCTATTTTCTGTGGTGCCCCCCAGACTTTGGAACAGTGAGTGTTATTCTGCAATTACATTTCAAGTATGTTTCAGTTTGGTTTATGGACTTTATCTTATTGTCGTAACCTACCCTGGAACCTTCAGTTAAAGGGTGAGATATAAATACATACATAAATAAAATCTTAGCTCATTCCTCAAACTGATGGATTCAATTGCTTTCCCCATATGGATTTCATCATTATATAGTTGTCTGCATACATAAGATATTTAAGTATAAGGTGACTTACCTCAATATTATATTAGAAGTTCCTGCATTTGAATAGCCCTGAAAAAAGCAGAGGTATGTTCAAATAGAATTCATGTTCTGAATTTGTCTTTTAAGCAGTTGTCAAAAGTTAAAATTTCAAAAACCCATTCAAAGTCAAACCACATCCAAAGGTTCACCCCATCCCTACGTGTTTTATAATGACATAAAGGAATAGCATTACTACAAGTCACAGCATGGCCTGTCATTTTCATTGTTAACCATGCCTACAGAGGATCACACCACAGAATGTCTTTACCGGTCCCAGCTGTTCTAGATAACTTATTTCTACCATCTAAACCAGTTCATTGCATTTCAGTAGCAACTGGGGAGGTGTTGTCCCACCAACCCTTAGCAATATGGTATCCTTCAGATGGTTTGAACTAGAATTTCTGTGTTAGACAAAGCTGGTTGGGGATGTAGTCCAAAACATCTGGAAGATAACATGTTAACACATGGTGTGGTAGATACATGTATAATGGATATGTACTCATTTCTGTGGCTGCCATGTGGACATACAGCAGCAGCATGAACAGCCCTATCACGTACCAGAGCCTGGCAACATTTCACTGGACTCCAGAAATGGTCCACTTCTGAGGCTGTTTCCAGGTATGCCACTACTCTTAGCTACCTACATCCATGGAGACCAAAAAACTCTCAGTTGTAGGTAGACCAAGAGGCAGTGGCTGTCATGCAGATGACCTCTGGTGTACCATTCTTGGCCTGATCTTCCAGGAATGTTCTCCATTTTTTGATGACACTGTGCAGTATGGAAGCTACCAGACAGTCTCTGAGTGTGCCTGTCCACTATTGCTAACAATTATATTTGAATAGCTTCCATTTGAATAGCAACATACCTTAATGTCCTTCCAATAGTTCTGTGAAATCAAGCTGAGAGGCAGTGGATGGTCCCACATCACCCAGAATGCTTCTATGGCTGCATCCTGATGCACTCCGTTTAATGTGGATTGGATTGTTTTTAATCTGAATGCAGAGCCGAATTCGAATTGAGCCATCACCATGCGTTTGCTGATAACGTGGGTTCAATTCGAATACGGGTGTCCCCATGCAAACCGTGCTAAACCCCTGCACAAGGAAACAGTATCTTTTTCTCTCTGCTCCCATGTTCCAGATAGGAAGCCAGGCTGACATCACCAACCCCTGTGCTGCCCACTGTAGTGATGGCAGGGGAATGCCACCCAAAGCCTCCTTCCCCAATCATAGCACATAGGGCCAAAAGACAATAAAATATAATAGTAAAATAAAAAATGAAAAAGTCAGATTGTTCTGCAAAGCTGCTATGGGGTTTGGCAGCAGTTTACTGGAGGTGCACACCTCTACTCTACCCAGTACAGCAGTTTATTGCTCATGTGCTAAATTAAGCCATTTAAATTATCATGCGTGGCTTGGTGATCAGGGATGAGGGGGTGGAATAATGGTCACAGCAAGAGACTCATGGGATGGCAATTGCATCTTTTGCCGGAAAACTGGGGCACCCTGTTATTGTATGCATGTTTCAGAAGCTGCTATTTGTCTTGCACATTTGCCTGACTTGGCAATCGAGGAAGGGGTGGTGGTGGAATAACGGTCACGAAAAGCAACTTGTTTCTGTTCAGTCACCATTTATTGCCAAAAATGCCCAAACAGTTGCGATCTTCAACGCACAGGAGTAATAGCGAGCACAGGACATGAAACCTGCCCGCTAATGACGTGAGTGTCAATCACCTCCTCTAATAACCCAGGAGCATCCTCATGTGTGGACTCAGTCTCCAAAATAGGTTTGGTTTGAATCAAACTGAATCTCATTGAGTTAGGTTCAATCCAGAACCTGGTCAAATATGCTTAACTTTGAACTGTTTGTGAACTGTTTAAATATTTAAAAAGCATAATTGTGTAATTATGCAAGTCTTGCCTAAAAAGGTTCAAAGTTGCACACTTGCACAGAGAATTTGCACATTTCTAAATACCAGTATAATGTTTATTGAAACACAGTGAAGGTAGGTCTACACCTAACCTAAATAATGATAGAATGTTATGGTACTTTAAATTGGTACATTGATTTCACAACAGTCATTTCAACTGGCAGAAGCAAAATCCTCTGTGGTTTTGTTTGATTAGCACATTCCAAATTGATAAGAATTACCCTCTTTACTTTTCTTCATATTGATTCTGCTCTAGTTCCTGCAGTTTGGATAATTAAAAGACCAGGATTCTTGGTCTGTGCTCCCTGACAGGTTGTGATGTATTTTGTTTACTTAGATTGCACCAAGATTTGATAGATACCTGTAGTGGTTAAAAGATGGAAATCTTGTTTTTGAGAAAATAATCTAACTTATAAAAATGTGTCATTCATGCTGATAATTTCTCACACTTGCAGATGTAAAAGGTTCAAATTAGCTCCACCAGAGATGGGATCCAGGCATTAACTCTTCTTTGATAACCAAGTCTTTTTGGTAGCAATAGGTTGATAGGGGCAACACAGAAGCCTCATCCAATGTTACAGCCAAGGGCAATATTCAATTAATAATGGACAAAAAATGAGAGTATCATTCTATGTATTATGCTTCAAGAGAAGCCTGCCCTTGTACAACATCTAGGATCTTTCTGCATTTCAAGAACTGCTCTGCTCTGTGCTGGAGGAACTTTGGCAGATCCACAACTGTTATCTAGTATAGAAACAGCTCCACGTAGTGCAGATACTATGTTTGAGAACGTCCCAGAGTTCCCCAGCATGGTAAATGCAAATTTGACATCTCTGTAAACTTGATTTAGCTTCAGTGTGGAACTTCCTGGGTAGTTATCATGATCACTGGTGTGCTCCACTGATGTGCCCATGTAGGGTGACAGGATCTGAAAATCATCTGCTACTTGTATCAGACGTCATATTCTCAGTACAATATTGCTCTGGAACATTGCTATAAATTTATATGACACACTACCAACAAATTGGCTTGTCTGTCCAAGCTAGCTTTAACCCACCTGGTACCTGTCAATTAGTTTTAAACCACAAGTCTCAGAAACCTCAGGGTTGAACTCAGCTGAGGCTTTTGGGGTGAAGTAGTGGGATGGACAAGGCAGTGGTTGACACCTTGCCTCCAATGGATGCCTGGCTTGCTGCATCCAAAGACAAGGTGCCAGCTAGCATGTTGCTCCTCATTTCACTGTGTAAGATAACATTAGCAGAATTTCAAACAATTTAAATATACCAGGCCGGTAGAGGCCTATCTATCCTCTTTGATGCTAACAACTAAATTCATAAGGGCCTATGAGACAGTATTTTGCGCTACTTCCTTTTTTAAATGCCTGATGCTGCTATAGGCATTACCTGGCTTCCTCACCATATGGATGTGTGCACAGCTGGTTCTGCTTTCTGCACATTCTGTTGGTTTCCTAGTTATTTTCCACGAGTTCTGCTCACCACACTCTACTGCAAAATGCAACTTAAACCATTTATGTGTTTGTGCATGGTCACTTTGGCTAAGAATAAATGATTGTTCTAGTTCAAAACAGCCTTCCAAACCCAAGTAATATTGGCCATTGGCCAGCTACCCTTGCAAGGCTTCCTGGCAAATGTAGGCAGCGGCGCACCTAGACTCAATGGACGCCGGCCATGCTGCTCTCACAGTCGCCCCACCAGTGACTAGGTAAGCACCCCAAAAGTGGCCATGGGTGGGGTGAGGGGTGGCAGCTGCAGCTTCCCCTGGAAAGAGAAGGGGCCATGGCCCTTTCTCTTCCGAGGGGAAAGACCCAATCGGCCGTGAAACCTTGGAGGGGGGGCGGGGGGGGTTCTACTTTGGCTTCCCTGGCAAATATAAGGGGTCATGCCCAGCTTTTCTTGCCAGGGGACAGCCAGGGAAGGTGGCAGCTGGCCGCGTCATGGGAGCTCCTGAAGGAGCCAATGGTGCAGGCTGCCGGATCGCCCACCAGTCAGAGTGGCAGAGCATGCGCTCTGCCTCTCTGACAGCTAGGCAGGCGCTGGCATGGCTGGTTTGGGATGGGTACTGGTGCACTCGCACAGCACCCACCCCCAACTGTTTCCAAATCCGGCGCTGCCGCTGCTGCCCCGCAGGGTCTCCGAGAAACCGTTCCTGTTTGGAATGGTTTTCCCTTTAAAAACGTTTCGCCAGAAAACGGATCTGTTAGATCCGTTTTCGGCGGCGTGTGCAAAAAGGCCCTTAGACTCCATCCCATGTTTGGTCACTGGGGCTATAGCACCTCAGGGCTGGACATGCTTGCTTCTGCCCTAGAGGCATTGGGGGTCCTGCCTGCAAGCCACGTGATTCAGCTTCAGGGATGCAGCATGGGCTCAGAAAGCAAGGCTTCTCTTATGTTCTTATGTTCTAACTCAGCCATTTGGGGTGAGATAGAAAAGACATCTGGGTTGATCATGACACTAGCAAGTTGGTTGTCATGTATCTGCATGGTGGTAGTGTAAGTGTCAGTCCTCTTCCCCGCTCTGTGGGAAGGACAAGTCCAAGGATGCTTGGTGGTCTTCAGGCACCCTCCAAAGAGTGTTGCATGTGTACAGACATCATACCCTTTGGGCCTCTACCAGGTACTTTCTGTAACTTTCTGGATGCAGCTTTACAAACCAAAAGCTTTATTTGCCACACACACAGTATAGTGGCTATGGAAGTAAATGTAAACAAATCTTCCATTTTTTCCCAGTTGCCTTAAGGTATGTGTGTTTTCTATTAGCAACTGAGTTGCAAACTTCAGCTAGCTCCTTTTCACTGTTAATAGCACAATATAGCATGAATAACAATAACAATAATAGCAAAAATAGCATAAATAAGAATAACATTTATGTCTGTTCAGTGAAGAGCTTCACTTGCAGATTTCTGAGAGCAAACAGTGTTAAAATCATTATAAGATCCACAGTTCCTCTTTTGATACATCTGGTGAAATACTAATCATTGTGCTGTCCTCTCTCATATTGCTTGTGTGGTTAGGCCCTTTCTGCACTGGGTCTTGTTCTGGGATAAATCCTGAAACAAATGCCTGACATTCACATGCTTCCATCATGCTTCAGCCACATTAGATGAATGATGGACTGGACAAGGATATGCAAAATGGCACTATTACTCAGTATAGCTTGTTCTAGTCCAAGAGCATCCTGCATGGTGCACATCAGTGCATGGTATGCGGAAGTTGCCAATGACATCTAACAAAAAACAATAACTGATGTGGATCTGTGAAGAGGGCTTCAAAATACAATGGTTTTAGGCAGAACTGATTTGTAATTCTCATAAATTAAAGCTCTAAGGAGGTAGCAATATACAGGTTTTACAAATTGCATTAGTTTCAAATGCACAAAAATCACAGCAAAACGCAAGATCTCATGTCCAATGTGCAGTATTCTCCCTCATGTTTTCCATTGAATATTTTTTCTGTGCAGAAAGTGTGTTGCTTTCCCCAGTGTGTGTGTGTGCGTATTTATTTAGGTGTGCCTATAGTGCAAATTTATAGAGGATAGATGTGGATGTTCTGAGGGGTGTGTGAGAGAGGGCTTTTTGCCTTTTCTATGTGTGAAAGCGACCAATGAGAGGAAACAGGTTAATTTTCTTTCTTCTTCTTCTTCTTTTTTTTTTTTTTGCAAGCTATCAAAATAGATTCCAGTGTGGAAATCCTAACTAAGACTGCATCAATAGGAGCAGGAGAACACACAAGCAGATGGGATGAAAAATAGGCAGACAATGGATTGAATTTGCATAGAATCACTTTTGCACAAGAACAAGAAAAAGGAGAATTGCTGGAGATTAAGAAGTTGTTTCACACTAGCAGGGAACAATTCTGGATGGGGCAGGGTGGGGGCAGAGTAATCCCTTGCTCATTAGTACTTCAGAAAAACAAACACACTGGATGCGCTTTATTTATCTTTGTTCTGTGTTCTCCTGATACAAAATTCAAATGGATTTTATTTTTAGGCAAGAGATAAGACTTGTGTGCACAAGGAGGTGGATGGAGACATGTGATTTTTTTTTTAAATGGCATGTTGGAAGCCCTTGCTCCTTCTTTCGAAAAGTAGAAAAGGATTGGTGTGGAACATAGCTGACATGCCAAACAGATGTGAGGATGGAATGTGCACAACAGGTATTCACACACTTCAGCATATGCCCCAACGAAAGTTTAAAGCAGCATCATTTTAGAGGACTTCAATAATACTGTGCAGTGAAAATGAACTGAGAACAAACACGGCTTCTATGATGAATAGACTGTGTGAATGGCATGTTTTTAATGAATTGATGAAAGATGACAAAAATTCAATAAAGCAACATATGAAAAGGCCCAATAACAAGTAGGCAGCATTGCTGGCACCTGTCCTCCCTAAATTTGTCTAATTCTTTGGTGATCACTTCCTGCTTTCCTTCATGTCACCTAATAAGAAAGGATAGGAAATACAGTATCTGCTATAGATCAAAATTAATGAAGTTTAAATTGCAAATTAATTATTATACTCTTTAATAAGTAGTCAAAGTAGCATGCATGTTCTCATTAATAACTTTTGCATATGCCATGTTCGAGCAGCATACAGAATTAGCTGCTGTTGCCCATCCTTAGTGAAGCCATGAAGAACAGGGTCAAAATCAAATGTTTGCTGCATAACATCTAGTTATACATGAGTGGAACCAAAAGACCCTCCCTGTGCTGAAAGCCAGTTTGTGAGTTTCCTTTTGTGTGTGTGAGTTTCCTTTGAGGTCAGTATGGCCATGTGCACTTCACAGACTCACAAACCAGCTCAGCAGGGTGAGGGTCTTTGGCTGCTTTCACATCATGGAGATGTGGCCCATATGTCTCTGGATGTGGCTGGACTTGAACTGCCAATAGACTCGGCCACCGTGACCTCTGCTTCTGGTGGTTGATGGAAGCTGTAGTCCTACCAGGTTACTCCTCCTGTCAGTGTATACTTTATAGAAAACCACAGTTAAGATAGGTTCGATGCCATTCTTGTTACCTCCCACTTCTGACCATGCTTCCCATCCCTTTGTGGTGGGATGTGAACTCAATGGATATAGATAAAATACTTGCATCTTTCATGCTTTCCCATGGTCCCATTATGGTACCATGCTGTTCCTGCTTAGCTGCACCAAGTTCAATGTGTTGTTAACGGAACAAGGCTTTCTGGTAGAAATAAGAATATCTATGCTTCTGATGGACAGGATTGTCATTCCATAAGACATCATTGTTGACTCACATCAAAGTGCATTATTCAATAGCATTTTACAGCTGCTTGTTTGTTTTTTATTGTTATTGTTTAGCTCTCCACTTTCAATGCCAATGGAAGATTTATGACAGCTTCAGGGAAGGTTGTCTTGGATATTGTTCTTGGGGAAAAGCAAAGAATTTCTCTCATGTAAATAATGACATTTGATTACAGGAGGTTTCCAACTTATCTATCCACTGCAGAAGTCTCCTCCCTAGAGACACTTCTATTTGGAATAGGAACAGACAAGAATATCATATGACATTTAGGCTACATTCGTAAGTATATGTATAGGGAAGAAAGAGAAACTAAATTCTGTCTTCCGGTACTTTTGAAACTATTGATGTATGGAACATTTTGAATAATGGGAATATTTTCTTGGCACAGGCTGCTCCACTGTGTCATTCCATGCAGACAGGGTGTTGAAACAGAGTTGCTGGACCAGCAAAATTCCCTGCAGGTAATAATCCTTGTTCTGCTCCCTGTATAAGCATATACTGATTCTTTAACTGAATAGCAGTTCTTTGGATACATGAAGGCAGCTATCATGACTCCTCTCAGTCTTTTCTTGAGGTTAAGTATTCTCAAACATTTCAAACTTTATTCATGGGATAAAATAGTAACCCATCTACACAAAGCCATTTTGTATCAGTAATGTCTTCTTCTTCTTAAGATGTTTACATGACTACCTCTGCCTGGAGGTGCAAAAAAGATACCTGATGGCTTGGAGTACTTGCTCTGATTCCACAGGCAACAGATGTACCATCCATGTGTATGCAGCCTCCTGCCCTTGTAAATTTGCTAGGGAATGAAAGTTGAAATTTCCACCTGGATTTGCCAAACGACACCCAGGAAATGATCTTGGAAGTGGGGCATTTTCAGTGTGTCACTTAATGAGTCTGAATGAACAATGATCCAGGTAAGTTTCTGCTGCCGTTACCATCTATCTGCATGGTGCCAGCAAGGACAGCCAAGGTTAGTGAATGTCTTGCAGACCAGGTTATTCTGCTCCACAAAAATGTGATGTCCATGGGTTGTCTCCACCCTTAGGGGCAAGTTGTGGACCCAAGGGTCACACCAGCATGCAGATGCTGCACCACACAGTCTTTTCTCAGTTGCCTAATTCACATTAGGCCCCTTCAATCTATGTGTTTAGACAAGCTGTGAAGATGTACCACTTTACCTTGGCCTTTGGCCAGGGTAAAGGAACAGCCTTTTCCTCCCCACATTCAGACACTGCCATGGTTTTAATATGTTTAATATGTTATTGGTTTTAATGTGTTCATTTTATATGTTGTGACCTACCCTGAGACCCTTGGGTATAGCGTGGGATAAAAATGTAAATAAATATTTTAAAAAATAAATAAATCATAAATCATGAAGTTCCTGCCAGGGTCTTAGCTAAATTGAGAAGGAAGTAAAGGAGTAAAAACAAACTAAACCTACCTGGTTTTGTTTAACTTTGTCTCTAGAAGTCCAAACAAAAGTGTTAACCAAATAAATCCAAAATATTTTCAAAATCATGCTCATCACCAAATGTTTTTCAATTTTGGTTGAAATGTTCAGCTAGCTTAGAATCTGCTGCTGATATTTCTCAAGACTTGAGTCGCTCATTAGCTGGGCTAGTGTGAACTGCAGGGTTATCTGTCCTAATACCTGTTCAAAACTTATTAGGCTGCATCCACATGGGATGCCTTAATTCGGTTTAAGGAAACCGAAATAAGTTAACCGGGTTAATCCTGTTTACACGACTTGCAAGTTAACCCGGTTCAGTGGCATTCCGATTTCAGCCTTAAATTGGAATCAATCCTGGGAGTCCAGACGGCAGCCCTGTCCTCCCACCCATTGCCCACCCCCTCACTCTCATTGGTGTTCCGTCCCAGGATCCCACCCTCCCTTCCCTTTGTGTCATCCATGCTCCGCCGGGGATTCCCATTCTCTCCCCTCCCCCTTCCCACCACCACCAGCAGCAGCAGCATCATCCGTCCATCCATCCATCCATCCATCCATCCATCCATCCATCCATCCATCCATCCATCCATCCATCCATCCACCCATCCACCCATCCTGGCGCTGCGGCGCAGGCAGCTTCGCCCTGGGGCTGCTCAGTGCCCGCCTCCGCTTTGCCCCACTCCACTGCTGCCGCTGCCGCCACCACTGTGTTCTCGGCGCCTTTCGCCCCGCTGGCCGGAGCGCGCTCGCAGCCCGG